>SNQJ01S0200461.1:16467-30024 GCA_010110895.2 Picea sitchensis | reverse complement strand
GATGAAGGTGGACACTTTGAAGAATGTTGTAGACTCATTAACAAAATATGTGAGCACTGAGAAGTTTTCTTGGTGTAGAGGATCCATGGGCATTGCTGCCCTGGATTGTTGACTATGTAACCTTGTAACCCCTTGTATGCAAAGAAAAAAACAAGTGGGAGAATGTTGGGTATGTGTTATATTATTTGCATCAATAGTTATAGGGGGGTGTAGGGAGGCGGAGCCCCCTGTGTGGGGGTTTGGGGGCAACGCCCCCTAGAAAAAAAAAATATGCATTGGGACTGCATTATATTTAAGTGGTTTTTTAGCACATGGTTTCTTTGTCGATGGTTTTCTATTTCCGGTTAAGGAATTAGGCTTTTGGACTAATCTGGGTCATTGGGTTAGGGTTTTGGATGTCACTGGCTCCTATATGTATTTTGTATTGTAAACATTGTAACACAATGAATGAATATAGAATATGTTGGTTTTCCCGGTTTGGGTTTCCAGGGGAAAAATCTTTGTGTAATGTTTGTATTTGCCATTGTATATTTTATGTTCTTTTTCTGAATATATGTTTGCAGTAGATATTGTACAAGGTTAGAATTTACATATGCTAGGTAGCGAAAATACTTGTCTGAAGTTATGAACGATCGATATAACGTTGAAAACCACAAGAATCCCTAGACAAAACTACAAAAACCAACTCAATCCACTGTTGCATTAGTCCATTAGGCGAAAATATATCTGAAACTATGCAAAGTGGGTAAAAATTTACTATAAATAGTAACAAAAACCAAATTTACTATACCATTTTACTTTTTACCCAAATAGTGGATTTTGGACCAAATTACCTCTGATCTTCAACTGGTGATTGCGGGAGCTATGAGTGACGAAATCAATGACCGTCTGGACTAGGTAATTCCTCTTCCCCTCCTCTTCCTTTCTAGTGGATTACATTTTGTATTTAGGGTTCAATTTTTAATTTATTTAAGGCGCAATTTAAAGGTTTAGGTGTACATGGGATATCATTCATCAGGTCACGTATACGCGTGATTACACACAACTGTGTAAAATATAGCCTGCGTACACTCAGCCCTATATGCGACTGTGAATGTTGCAGCCCATGTATATGTCCATAAACAAGGTTTTTGATGATTGCTAACTCAAAAAGTGATGTTTCTCTTGCAGGATGGTGTTAGAGTGGAGGGAAAGGGAACATGAGGAGGTAGATGTTGCTATCGAAAGAGCTCTGGGGGCCCAAATGGCCTTGAAAATATGTGGGTTCTATAATATTTGGGCACTCAAAGGGATGAGGGCCCAAGTGAGGTTGCTATAGTTGCTCGTGGATTACTGGGATCCAGATAGTGAGAGATTCAACATTGATGGGAAACCATTAAGGATTGAAGTCGAGATTACCTATTTCTTGATGTGTTTGTCGCGTCGGGGTGAGGTGGTCAACCTCAAATCCTAGGGAGATGGGAGTGGTATGAAGATAGAATAATACATAGATGCTCACTGCATTGTAGGGACCAAGAATGTCGAGAGTCAAATCTCCATCCGAGCGATAAACAATCTAAGCCTCAAGATTGTTGTCCTTGTTTTGACACGGATCACAAGATCGCCTTCGTTGCACCAGGCATCAAGGCCACTTATGTTCTACTATATATATTGCTTGAGACCCACGTTGTACGACTGGTGCACCTCACTACTAGATAACATGAAGAGCCAGTTGAAAGAATGCAAACAAGGTGGTAAGAGGAACTTCGGGTTTGCTTCCATCTTGTGTAGATTTTTCTTTGAGCGAGTTCCAGGTTTCGGACCTAGAGTTGAGATCATTCCTCGAGGACCTTGCGATCCATCCATGGAATGATGGACCGAGGTGATGAGATGACAATGGGAAGGTAGGGTTCTCACACCCTACAATGATGATTTATTTTACTGGTGGAGACGACAAGTCATTTCTCTGGATGACTATCCCTATGCAGGAATCAACTTTAGAGGGGACCCTGACATGCCATTACCACCAGGGACCGCCTACGGGGACAAATGTATGTCAAAGTTTTTTAAGTATTTCATTTTTTTGTATTTTTGTATAGGAAAACTAAAATATTTTTGGATGATGTTTAAGTACCAACTAGACACGTATGTAATGCAGATGTAGGTCCACAACGGTTGGATGGTCTCCCATGACATCATCGAAGGCACCGAGGAGATGAGGCAACGGGGGGAGAAGCAGAGAGAGTCCTTCAAAATGTGCAAGGAAACATGTCTCGTTTGACACAAAGGATTTTGATGATTCAGGTGGAGGATCTGCTAGAGGCTATGCAACGATGGGTGGTAGGCGTGCCCAGAGCTTGGGTGCGACTCTTTCGGCATCTCACAAATGTCATAGTTTGTTATCATGACACACATCTGGCGCATAGGCGTATATTTCATTTCTCTTGTATTATTTTTTGTATATGTGTATTGAGGGTGTTAACCCTAATTGTTTACTATAAACATCATATTTGTTTTGAAATATATATAAAAACATGGTTCTTCAGCTTTACTTATGTTAAAATTAGTTATGTGACAAATGGAAATCTAAAATGAAATTAGCATATGCATCAGATACATAATTAGAACTCCTAGGTATGTGATTATAGGTAATAAAATCAAATTGTCGTTCTAAACGGCATACCCAGAGAAATCCTCGAAGTAATGCAGGGTTGCGCACATGGTAACTGTCGTTCAACTGACATACTACTAATTGGGAATCCAGGCAAAATTCCAATGAGTGAATACCATGATAAATGACATCATGCAAAATTTTTATAACGACACTATATTCTGCCACATTATTCGTGGATGGCCCTAGGCATACGCCACCTAAAGACACTAGTAGACCCTCGGGTGAGTAAATAACCCAAGCAACGAAAGTGAGGTTCCATGTATGATGACTGGATCCGTCTATGAATCCTAAATAGACCGAAGACTCTATTGACATCTTTTAACCAAGGGAAAAATCGATAAGCAAGCTAAAGCCAAAAATAAAGGGAAAACATATATACACTAAATTACATTAGTATACAAAGAGTTACGCCCGATTTTGGGGCTCAAGCATAATATATTTTCAAGTAGATCCCATTCCTGGTCTCAGCCAACATGTTCCCTTCATAATATTCTAATTCATATGATCCTTTTTCTAAGACATGTCGCACGATATAGGTACCATGCCACATGGGTTTGAACTTTCCTTCCCCCAATGGTTCTTTGGCTTGATCATATAATAGGACTAAGTCACACTCAACATACGACCAATGACAAACAGACTTATCGTATTGGACCTTGGCATGTATTTTATTCACTTTGATAGTCATAGAGGTGTCTCGACATTTCTCATCAAGGCTCTCTAGGTGTACGAGGCAGCGTTCGAGATCAAAAGTGTCAGGTAGGAGCGCAACTTCCAATATAAGAGAAGGAATTTCACAGTCAATGCGTAATATCAACTCCACACCGTGTACTAACTGGAAAGGAGAAAATATCATGGCAGTCTTGACTGAGGTTCGGTATGCCTAGAGTGCAAGATACAACATGATATGCCAGTCATATTTGCTCTGGCTGACAGTTTTCTGCAAAATTGTCTTGAGAGACTTGTTTACAACCTCTACTTGTCCATTTTCCTAGGGGTAGTAAGGGGAAGAATGACCATTCTTAAACCCCAATTTGGATGCTATCTCTTCCATCATTTCATTCTAAAAGTGAATGCCATGATTAGTGACAATCTCACTCAGGATTCTGAATCTGGCGATAATTTGATTAAATACAAAGAAGGCAGTAGTATTCCCGTCAGATTTAACTATAGGCATGGCCTCGACCCACTTATTAAATTAGTCTTTGACCACAATGATGTGTTGATTCCCCCAACCAAAGTTGGGTTGAAATCCACAAAGTCCACCCACCACTTAGTGAAGGGACTGACAATAATGAACGAATGGAGAGGGGTTGGATGTGAGCGCATTTTATGAGTGAACACCTGGCAGGGATGACACTTTTTAATTGCTTCAATGCAATATTTAAATATAGACGGCCAAAAATAACTGTCTTGCAAAATTTTCTAGGTTGTCACAAGCCCGGATAGATGACCACCACAAGCCAGACTATGACAATTGTTTAGAACTCACTCGACTTCTTTATGATTTAAACAACGACGTAAGATATTTTCTATCCATCGACGATACAGAGTGTCATCGATGATAAGGTAATTCTTAGCTTGGTATTTTATACATCGTCAGTCATCTCACTAAATATGTTGAGGGAATTTCAAAGTTTGAAGATAGAGAACATTGTCTCCATACCAGGGGTCAGGCAATGAGACAAGGAAAATGTGTTCGTTTGCAAAAGAATTAACATGAATAACATCCTCGTCTAATCATGGGAAGTCAGATATTAATTCTGTAAAGACTATTGATTTCTTGGATTTCGCAGAAGAGAAATCGAGATAGAATTCTTGTAAAATGACAATCCATTTATTGTACTTTCACCCTATGATACGCTTGGTAAGGACACATTGAAATGGATTGACATCGGAAACCATAGTAGTCTTTCAAATCAATATATAATGGTGTAATCGTTGAACTGCGTGAATGATAGGAAAAGCTATCTTTTCAACATGAGAATATTTGAGCTCAAGACCAACTAAGTTTCGACTAAAATAGTAGATGTCATGCTCTTGGAGCTCATCATCCTCCTGAACCAATACCATACCAATCGTCTCTTCAGACACGACGACATAAATAAAGTAATCTCTATTGTAGTTGGGAGACTTCAGCAGAGGCGTCGATAACAAGGCTTTCTTCAAATCATCGANTTGTATATGTGTATTGAGGGTGTTAACCCTAATTGTTTACTATAAACATCATATTTGTTTTGAAATATATATAAAAACATGGTTCTTCAGCTTTACTTATGTTAAAATTAGTTATGTGACAAATGGAAATCTAAAATGAAATTAGCATATGCATCAGATACATAATTAGAACTCCTAGGTATGTGATTATAGGTAATAAAATCAAATTGTCGTTCTAAACGGCATACCCAGAGAAATCCTCGAAGTAATGCAGGGTTGCGCACATGGTAACTGTCGTTCAACTGACATACTACTAATTGGGAATCCAGGCAAAATTCCAATGAGTGAATACCATGATAAATGACATCATGCAAAATTTTTATAACGACACTATATTCTGCCACATTATTCGTGGATGGCCCTAGGCATACGCCACCTAAAGACACTAGTAGACCCTCGGGTGAGTAAATAACCCAAGCAACGAAAGTGAGGTTCCATGTATGATGACTGGATCCGTCTATGAATCCTAAATAGACCGAAGACTCTATTGACATCTTTTAACCAAGGGAAAAATCGATAAGCAAGCTAAAGCCAAAAATAAAGGGAAAACATATATACACTAAATTACATTAGTATACAAAGAGTTACGCCCGATTTTGGGGCTCAAGCATAATATATTTTCAAGTAGATCCCATTCCTGGTCTCAGCCAACATGTTCCCTTCATAATATTCTAATTCATATGATCCTTTTTCTAAGACATGTCGCACGATATAGGTACCATGCCACATGGGTTTGAACTTTCCTTCCCCCAATGGTTCTTTGGCTTGATCATATAATAGGACTAAGTCACACTCAACATACGACCAATGACAAACAGACTTATCGTATTGGACCTTGGCATGTATTTTATTCACTTTGATAGTCATAGAGGTGTCTCGACATTTCTCATCAAGGCTCTCTAGGTGTACGAGGCAGCGTTCGAGATCAAAAGTGTCAGGTAGGAGCGCAACTTCCAATATAAGAGAAGGAATTTCACAGTCAATGCGTAATATCAACTCCACACCGTGTACTAACTGGAAAGGAGAAAATATCATGGCAGTCTTGACTGAGGTTCGGTATGCCTAGAGTGCAAGATACAACATGATATGCCAGTCATATTTGCTCTGGCTGACAGTTTTCTGCAAAATTGTCTTGAGAGACTTGTTTACAACCTCTACTTGTCCATTTTCCTAGGGGTAGTAAGGGGAAGAATGACCATTCTTAAACCCCAATTTGGATGCTATCTCTTCCATCATTTCATTCTAAAAGTGAATGCCATGATTAGTGACAATCTCACTCAGGATTCTGAATCTGGCGATAATTTGATTAAATACAAAGAAGGCAGTAGTATTCCCGTCAGATTTAACTATAGGCATGGCCTCGACCCACTTATTAAATTAGTCTTTGACCACAATGATGTGTTGATTCCCCCAACCAAAGTTGGGTTGAAATCCACAAAGTCCACCCACCACTTAGTGAAGGGACTGACAATAATGAACGAATGGAGAGGGGTTGGATGTGAGCGCATTTTATGAGTGAACACCTGGCAGGGATGACACTTTTTAATTGCTTCAATGCAATATTTAAATATAGACGGCCAAAAATAACTGTCTTGCAAAATTTTCTAGGTTGTCACAAGCCCGGATAGATGACCACCACAAGCCAGACTATGACAATTGTTTAGAACTCACTCGACTTCTTTATGATTTAAACAACGACGTAAGATATTTTCTATCCATCGACGATACAGAGTGTCATCGATGATAAGGTAATTCTTAGCTTGGTATTTTATACATCGTCAGTCATCTCACTAAATATGTTGAGGGAATTTCAAAGTTTGAAGATAGAGAACATTGTCTCCATACCAGGGGTCAGGCAATGAGACAAGGAAAATGTGTTCGTTTGCAAAAGAATTAACATGAATAACATCCTCGTCTAATCATGGGAAGTCAGATATTAATTCTGTAAAGACTATTGATTTCTTGGATTTCGCAGAAGAGAAATCGAGATAGAATTCTTGTAAAATGACAATCCATTTATTGTACTTTCACCCTATGATACGCTTGGTAAGGACACATTGAAATGGATTGACATCGGAAACCATAGTAGTCTTTCAAATCAATATATAATGGTGTAATCGTTGAACTGCGTGAATGATAGGAAAAGCTATCTTTTCAACATGAGAATATTTGAGCTCAAGACCAACTAAGTTTCGACTAAAATAGTAGATGTCATGCTCTTGGAGCTCATCATCCTCCTGAACCAATACCATACCAATCGTCTCTTCAGACACGACGACATAAATAAAGTAATCTCTATTGTAGTTGGGAGACTTCAGCAGAGGCGTCGATAACAAGGCTTTCTTCAAATCATCGAAGGATTCCTAGGATCACTCATCCCAGATAAAAGGGGTGTCCTTATTCAAAATATGCATGAAACCCTTAGTAATATTGGGATAGTTTACTATAAACCGGCGTAAAAATTTAGATTTCCCCCGTAAACCTTGAAGTTGTTGAATAGTGTGCAGGGGAGGCAATCGAAGTATTGCCTCAACCCTCAAAGGATATACAATGATCCCGGTCTCAGAGACTAAAAATCCTAGAAGACGTCCTAACCTAACACAAAATATACATTTGTGAGGGTTCAATTGGATGCGATAATGATGACATCTTTCAAAAACTAGTTGAAGATGTTTAGGGTGATCCACTCTCTTACAAGAGTGAACAACAAGATCATCAAGATAGGATTCGACTATATGCTTAAGATAGTGGAATGCAAAGGTTATAGCACGTTGGAAGGTTGCTCAAATGTTTTTAAGGCCGAACGACATATTTCGTTAAAAGTACCCCAAGGACAAATAAATGTCGTCTTATGTTGATCCTCGAGTTTAATTTGAATTTGGTTATACCCTGAAAAATCTGTCCATGAAAAAAAAAAACTTTGCTTCTCACACAGTCTTCAAGGATCTGATCAATGAATGGTGTCGGGAAGTTGTCTTTAGGACAAGATTTATTTAGGTCACGAAAATCCATGCGTACACGGATGGTTCCTTGATTCTTATTCACATGAACGGGATTGGATACCCATTTAGTCAAGAGAACTGGATAGATAAAGCCAGCATTAAGCAGTTTCTCTACCTCTGCCTTAATAGTAGGGGCCTTCTGTGGATTGACAACTCTAAGACATTATCGAACAGGATTAACATAAAAATAAGTTTTAATCTCATTTTCGATAATTCAGGGGTCGAATCAAGGCATCTCTTCATATGACCAAGAAATACATCTCAATCTGGTGATCAATCCACTGTAGATCAATATTTCTTATGTTGAACAATCTGCATCTATGTGTACATTTTCAATCTTGTCAGGGGTACGAGAGATATCGATCATGATGGTAGGTGAGATACTCACCATATTTCCTTCAGCATAAATGTTGTGTGTATCAAGCAGAACTATAGTGTGACCGACTATCTCACTCAGAGTAGATTGAAAGTCATATTGTTCGATTCTAGCAAGCTCTGGGAGAAAATAAGAGCAATGATGCATATCATCCCAAGGTTTTTCAGAACTATTCATAGCTTTGATGATAGCTTCATCTGAGGGAAGAGTCTCATCGAGGAATTCATGTGAACAATGAGATGAAGTGGCCCATACGAGCTTGATAAAAATATCCTCCTCGTCCGTCTGCGAGGTAATAGGATCGGGATCGGCGGAAGATTCAAGAATAACTTGATACACTATATATGTTGCCGATAGTGGCATGGCCATTCCAACATGCGACTGACCTTCACAAGACGCAGTCAAGGAATTTAGGGTCCAAGGATCGTTAAAATAGGAAGTGTAGAAAGGAACGAACCTCTCTGGCGAAATGAGCCTACTGGACATGGCGTAAATATGGTGAATTGGTGCCATGAAGTCGAAGGTTCCCATGAGGGATGAATACATTCTAACACCGATATTCTCAATTTACGACTGAGAATTGTTGACCATAAGGATTGATGGTCCAACAGATGCATTGGGGATAGCATAAGAAAAGGACAATTGGTCAATCGTCACGATATTCCCATCCTGAGGAAAAAAAAGATTCCATAAGACAGATGATACGACGATCATACAAGTCCTAGTAACAAGTTATAATCAAGGGGCATATCAACCACCTTGACATCCACCTCTACTGTATTCCCACCTAACTAGACCGGAAAGGAAGGAAGAATACCGTGAGGGCGGAAAGAATGATCGTTAAAATAAGTCAACATGGTCAGAGACTGAGAGAGTCAGAGAGTCGAGGGATTTCTAACAGAGCAAGGACATCACACATGTTTCAACAATTTCATCAACAATAGTACACTTGATGGTATACTTCGAGTAACCAATGTGGATTTGAAATTCCAAATGGTAAGGCAAGCGAGGCTTCACATATGTGACGTCAAACTTGATAACTTTCGATCCATTGGGATCTAGAGCTCCTAACGTAGATATCAAGGCATTCCTCTATGAAGGACACGTCTGGAATACCTCCAGAGCTGACATTGCACAAGGGGCTTGACCCAGATCCTCAAAAATAGAGTAATTTTGGGTGGCTCTAGCATTAGTATTGTGGGTAGAGCGCTTGATTAATCCTTTCAGAATATGAGGCGATGCCTCTGGTTTTTCGATCTGCAAGGGAATCTCCGGAGGAGGAGTAGACTCTAGACCAGTTCTAGTCTATGTAGAACTGTAATCGTGAGATTGGGTGGCTACATTAACCTGATATTTGACAATATTGATGCATAAACGATCATTGTCTTGTGTCGGTGGGTTTTGAATCCCACTCTCCACATTTACGGCATTTGAGGAGCTCAAGGCCATGTGATGGTTATGTGGAAAAGGATTCGTCAGCATGACGGGCGGTAGAGATAATAGTCTCGCAGCTTCTACAAGTTTGGGGCATAAATGAGTAAGGTGATCGTCTGTGTAAAGATTATAGGGAAATTTCACCTTACACCTTTCTTTCTTTCCCTCTCCAACATTATTTTTCATCCTCTCATTATTACCATTGTCCTTGGGTTTATTATTCTTCCCACCCTTACAATTATTATTATGTCCTTTCTTCTTATTCCCACCTAGTTGTTGGTTACCATTTGGGCCGATCCATGATTGCATGGAATGTACATCCACCGACTGAGTGGGATTAGAAGACATAGATGAAGCTAGCCCTCCAACATACTAGTTTAGAGACAACTATTTCAAGTGGATTGTCACCCAGTCTATGGATATTACATTGGCAGAGCCTACAATTCCATTGGCATGAGGTCTGGGATTTTTTCTAGGGTCATAGTTTGATCGCAGTGCGTCGGGAAGAATCTCATATAACATCCTAGACTAATCATATAAAATATATAAATGATGGTCTTTGAAAATCGCTTCTTCCTCAAATGTAACCCCGGATGTAGAAACATCCTTTGAAATAGGAGGCTATAGAGACTTAAGGAACAACTCTAACATGAATTTCGGGGGTATGAAGGTCTTGATCAACCTCTTTCATCTACGCCACTCTTGGATGTGATCTGAGATATGAGTGGCTTTGTCTTGGCGCAAGGTCGACAAAATTTCTAGGCCATCATCGTAATGAACCGACAATTGGAAGTGGTTAAGGACGACTAAAACCATCTGACTAAAGGTCCCATATGCCTCCCTAGGTAGATCGATATACCATTTCGAGGCAACCCCCGTGAGGGTGTGTTGAAACAATATTAACCGAATGGAATCATCATTAAAGGAATTCTAAGAGCACCATAAGTGAAAGGTGGTAACGTGATCACCAGGATCCTCGCCATTCTTGCCTTCGAATTTCGGAATATCCGAAGGAAACTTGGTGGGGAAGGGGGGCCATGTAGGATCATGACACAAAAGGTTTTCAATCAACTTAGACAAGTCTGAAAGATTGAGCATGGCCAAAAAAGGGAGACGGGGTTGCGACATCTAGCCCCAAGCTCCCTAGAAATATTGTGGTTGGGGAATTATAGCCCATCCAGGATTCTGGTAAGCACCATGGCCCTGTCTGAGATTGTAAGGCCCTCCTCCAGTTTGATTCATAAGGGGTTGGTTGGGAATCATTCCAGTAATAATTTTCTAATGGGACAAATAATTTTCACACCGATGTATTCATTGTTCACTCACCTACTAATGACTCTGATACCCAATTATTGGCACCGTTATAGAAGGCCCTGGATCGAACTGCTCAATTTTAGTCGTCCTTTCTTTCTTGCCCGAGATGATTCACTTTACCCAGCTTACCTTTGCTCGGTTCCATATCCTATTATAGATCGATATACATCCCTAGGAGAAGTTGATAGAGAGCAAGATAAGGACCCCCCATAGCACCATTGACATCTAAGCCAGTTGGAGAGTCCCTAGTTGTGTATCTCATTCCATAGCCGGTACCATATCCTTTTGTAAATCGATTTCTTTCTCGATGCATATTTCTTTCAAAGGAGACAACAAGAAGGAGAAGGAAGGAATAGATAGGAATAGCTTCTTCGCTTCGCTAAGGGAGGGAACTAACTTATTATCTTTCTTTTGATTTGAATGGATATTATAAAAAATGCCCCCAACAGAAGTGGCTCTGGGTTAGGGGTTGCCCAAGGTGTAAAAATGAACTCCTCCAGAGGATAAAGGTGGATTCATCATGCCAAACATGTTGGACGGAATCGACATTGAGGAGATGGGTTTAAAGGATAGAACTTGAGCAGAAGCTTGTCCACCAGGTTGGTTATTCCATCCAGAAGAAACAAGATTAGACCCGATATTAAGAGGAGGAAATCCTCCCACTGTAGGAGTCATTTGAGGGACATGAGTGCCACCAAATGAGAACGGAGTATAAGGAGGAGTTGTACCTCCAAGTCCAATGATAGCATTAGGGCCAGTGATTGGGATGGAGTTTGAGAACTGCGAAGTAAAATTCAACATACCATAGGGAAAAGGACTATAGGCCATAAGGATGGACTGAACATTATAGCCTGGTGAATGACCAAGAGACCCAAACAGGTTTGTGGCAATAGGTTGAGTATTCACTATAGGATGGGCAACAATGATGTTAGGTGCCTCCGACACTACAACCATTGTGGTTGCAAGAGTCGAAGGGATACCATTAACTATAGTAGGTGTGTGAGTTGAAGGGCTTCCAATATTTTGATAACTTGGTTCAATACTCATCCTTGTAGAATCACAAGTCTGATAAGTGGAGGTGTGTGTACCACATTTAATAAATCTATGCCTTTTGGAAGGAAAATACTCAAAGTGTGGTGGTAACTGTAACAAGCGGTGAGACCTGCGGGGAAGCTGGTATGTCTCCACGATGAATCAAGACTCGAGACACAGAAAAAAAAAATCCTAAGGAAAACTAGTAATAAAAGAGCACACCAAAAATAATCAAACAACCAATATGCATGAAAACGAGATAAAGTAGTTGAAAGGGACCTCCCTCTCTAAAGTAGGTATGCCTCACCCAAGAGGGACATGAGACTCCACTTCTAAATATTGGAGGAAACAAAATCAGTTATAAGGGCCCTCATGTGCTTAACAACCAGTCGGTCAGATACCCCCGGAGAGGTAATATTCCATAAAGGTTGTGTGTTGTTCGACCCTTATCTGACCCAGGGTACCTGCAGAATAACCCATGCAAGTAACCTATGTGGTACCTAAGTCAAGCAACTAAGAAACCACAGTATAAATGATGTGCAGGAGAACAGTCATAAGTAAGGTCCACCGTATGGGCAGGGTAGCAAAGCTCGAAAACTTGAAAGCACCACCTCTCACGAAGGTAAGGGCACTAGCAAGATCCTGAGATACGAAAAGATCCCTAGAAATATATCTAACGCTAAGAAGGTATCGGGGGGATATCCCTTCAAACGATCTCACGCTACCTTGTGTTTAACTCCGGTATAAGCGAAACCTCCTGATATTACCAATTATACGACGGATTTCTCCACTCCCTTAGTCAGACACATATGTTGATTTAATAGCCTTGGAGAAGTTTACTCACAAAATCCTATTCCAAGGCTCTTAATCCTAAGCTAGTTGGTGCACCCTAGAAAATAAAATCGTTACTCATCAATTTTAAATTATAGGATTAATTTTAATGGCCTTGCTTACTCAAAAGGTGCGGTCGTGAAACTAGGGATGTTATGACTCATCAAGTAAAATAAATGAATATGAATACAATGCAAATTCCTAACTTTAGTTTTCAATAAATGATATGCTTCTTTAAAAAAAAATGAAATTTTCAATTCAATTCTACAATTCTAAATAAAAATGCAATATTTCTTTACATGCACTAAGATAAATGACCAAAGACTCAAGAGATAAAAATGCCAATCAATGTAAAATGCCTAATATTTTTGTATTTTCAATATAAGAAAAATGAAAATGCAAGGACTAAACATCAACTTGATATAACGATTCTACTATGTATAGAGAGAGACAAACCAATTAGGATATCAAGTATCAAAACACCCAACCCAAGGTGAAAGGACCATCAAATATAGAATATCAACAATGATCATCTGGGCCAATATTTCACTCACATCTGTGAGATCTGAAAGAATGTCTGCCCTCAATATATAACATCAATAATAATCATCTGGGCCAATCTTTCACTCACATCTGTGAGGTCTGAAAGAATGTTTGCCCTCAACATAGAATATCAATAATAGGCTATCTGCCCCATT
>SNQJ01S0200461.1:0-14882 GCA_010110895.2 Picea sitchensis | reverse complement strand
ACCACTCACATGGATACCAAAACCATCACCATACCATGTACATCAACCATGTACTAGAACCTGTACCATACCATGTACATCAACCTGTACCATACCTTGCATCAACCATGCACCACAAATTGTACCATACCATGTACATAAACCATGTACCAGAACCTGTACCATACCATGTACATCGACCATGTATCATACCATGCACCAACCATGCACCAAAACCTAAACCATACCATATACCAAGATCACCAAGAAGTGCCTCTAGAAATGTAACATATCATCATCGACTCATGAACCATAACATCATCGAGATGTGTCTTGATATAATCAATCATAATATATGCCACGTGTAGGTACCATAACATCAATAGTCAACCATATACCTCAATCGTATACCAACACTGTGTATCATGTACCAAGCATCAACTATGTACCAGATGATGTACCTCAACCAAGCACCAAAGAATGTGCCTCATAAATATTCCACCATAAACTAATATGTCAACAATGAAGTGTCTCGAGAACATGATAACATCACCATGACATATACCACACCATATACCAAGATAGGCAAGATATGTCTCTAATGTACCATGACATCACCAAGATGTTTCTTGACATGTACCAACATCACCAATACATTCCTCAAGCATGTACCACAACATCCAATGCATATAACTAAAACATGTGCCATATCACTCATGATATTCCTCAAGCATATACCATACAACAAACCATATTCCAAGTATCCAAGATGTGCCTCAAGGCATATACCAAAACTCACAATTCAAGTACCTCAAACATGTGTCATAACCTCATCAAGAAGTGCCTCAAACATGCATCACTGTCATCAATAAATGTACTTCATACATGTACCAGAAATATGCCTCACTCCATGCACATAATATGTGCCTCAAGCATGTGCCAATGCCTAAACAAGATACCAAATACATGCCTCAAGCATGCACCATAACATCACCAACATGTAACCCTCAAAACATGCATATAGACATACCTTTAAACCTGTTGCTGACCTAATACAAGATTTATTTCTTGTAGCTCTTTCTCAACCTCAACAACCTTGTACTAGCATCCTCCCTCAAATTTTTCTTAGACTCATGGGACCAAGATGAGTGTCACACAGGGCCTCATGTGACAAGACTAAGAAACCAGCATAGGTGCCTCACAGAACACTAGTAGTCTGACCCACAGGGGTTATCCAAACTAGGGTTTATCATAAAAACCTCACTCTCCTATGCAATCTTGAAACTTCTTCCTTTTGCACTTCCTTCGTTGTCTCATACTTTCTACCTCAGATTCGTCAAATAGATCAAGTGTGCTCACATAGAAGATATTCAATAAATTTATGTGTGTAAGAATGAGAAGCTTATTGAAGTATATTTATACCTTTTCAAAGTAACTTCTTTCCTTAACTTCATAACTTATTTTTACAACCACTTTACCCTTTAGTTAATGACTTGTACTATTTAGGGGCTTATTAACCATTCTTTGGGGATCCCAACTTCATGACCTCATAACTCCTCAACCGTGAGGAACTACATGATGTACCACCCACCATTGGAAACAATATGACAAGGACTATCCATCTATGAGTGTGTTACATGAATTTGCACTATAATTCATGTCCTTATTCATCAAACAACTGATGGATTCATGACCATACCTCTAGGGATTCTTGTAGACTTATTCAAATGAACCCATCACATCTATTGACATCAATGAATTTTTTTTTTGTTGACATCAATGCCAACCAATTGTCCAACAACATCACTAACGAAAGAATCTAGATCTAATGGTCCATATATCATCGTCGAATCCCTATGGAGATCAATGAATACATCATTCTTTCCTCTCTGGACTCTCATCAACCAACCAAAAATTGACACATGTCATCCTAGGACACTATGGTTTCCTTGATGGAATGCCATGTCATTCATGATGTCATCGTCCTCACTCTTATTTTGAACAAGTCTCATGGAAATCAACAATAAAGATATCCTCACCCAACAATATATCAACACATATCGTCATGTTGCAGATGTTGATGTCATTGGCATTCAAGCCTTGTCCTAGTTCACATTCCTTCTACGTCTGACGATGATATGCCAGATATCTAGGGCCCAGACATCTCCTCTATCATCTAATCATATCGACGTCTGTTTTTCTTTCACCAACTACCAATGTCATCGAACTTTACACAATTTGGGAAATCAGTCATTCATGACGATGTGCTTTCATCGACGAAGGGTTGAGATATTTCAATTGAACAGATTGACGACTATGATTTCTCTTGGGTTAATATAGGATTTTGCAGTAATATAACTACAACTTGGGGACTTATCCATTTTTGAATTCTATAGAATTTCAGTACTAATTTTCAAGGGTTTGAAACCACTATATGGCCATTACAAGTCACTAAAACTTAAAGAGGAAAATCATGCACGATTTACAAGTTCTCTATACAGGGATACAAAACACTCAAGTGTGAAATAACCCATACTCATTAATTTTCATGGTTATCAGTTCAGTAATAAACATTATAACATATCCTTACTTTCATACACTTAAAATATGGATTACAAACAACTGAGTCTTCTCTTAAATTCAGAAATTTACATCTGCATTCATATATATCATTCATAAGCAGTTTCGGTGTAGATAAACACTTATCTGGTAAGGAAATTTCTAAAACTGGCTGGCTAAGAGAGGTCTCCTTTCCTCCCAACCTTAGGCCTTATTGAAGAGTAACTTCCTATAGCATGCCACCCCTATGCCAAGCCATGAGACCACCAAGGAAATTGACTCAGCAGGGTTCCAAGTTTGAGATGATCCAGGAAGGTTACTCTCCTTCCTCCTTTGACACAACAAAATTTTTCACCTCCCACTGAGCTTCAGTTCTCCATAGGTTTATCAGGTAGTTTATCATCTATATTTTCTCTGCAAAAGGGGGTCCCTTCTCTTCTCAACAGTCCCTCAAGGACCTCCCCTTACCACTGCCATTTTTTTCCAGTAAGCACCAATTTGCAGCCCATTAATGCTCCAATTTAGGCTATGTTGAGCACTCAACACACCCTAAAAGTCTATGTCCATTTTTTACTTTTTGGGTACCACTTGATTCTTTGCACTGTTTTTTTTTCCTTTAGTATGAAACTGGTGCCTGCACTTATCCTTTATGTTTCATGTTTGAATTTTTAAAAGAAAAAGAGTTTGAACATACAACAAAGAATCATCTTAACCATTAAAAAGTACTTAACAACCACTTAAGGAATCGACAAACTAAATATTTCCCCAACATGCTTTGGGAGTTCAGCATCGGTAAAGATTAAAGGTGGCGAAGATCATTTGAGAAGTTTAAAATAGCCAAGAACCAATCTTCATCGGCTAGACGAAAGTATTTATTTTTTGTGAATGAACTTTGGCAGGGGTATCGTCGAAGACCAATCTGTTCGGCTTCGGCAGGAAAATGAAAAAGTAAGCATCGCACAAGGGAAGAGTGGTATCACCAATTGTCGACTCCAGAAACATTTTTGGCGACGAGAGGTAACGAAGATGATAACCCACCAAGGAGTTGTGCACCTAAAACCTTCCCTTGATCACCGATCCCCAACCTCCATGCTGGAAAGACACGACGTAATGAGATGTTTTAACCCTCAGATTCGTTAGGTACGATGCATTTAAAGTGTTAGTAAAATTGCGGATTGTGCATTAATTTTTAATCCAAGCATGAATCAAAATAAACCATTTTAAGCTCGTCGATACAATGCATCTGCCTCCGTGTCTCCACCGTCAACCAATTACAATGTAATTGCGAAGAACTGACGATAGTTTATTTTTGAATTGCATTTATTACTCGTATTAACCGGTTGATACAATGGATAGAGTCTCTCCATTTATATTCTTTCGAAGTCATTGTGTATGATCCTATGTTGCACGGAAAAGATTTCAGAACAAACAGATGAGTAGGGATAACAATCTGGAGAAGTCATCCAAAGTTCATAACAATGCCACCGAAGAAACCCTCCACTAGGAAATCCCCAAGAGCGCCAAAGCCTCAAGAACCAAAAGTAGGAGAGGGCTCCTCCCCAGTAGTTGCAAGACAATTAGAATTCTCCCCCAAACTGGTCCCTGTCATTAAGACAACTACCAAGAAGGCCTTCGTCCAACCCCCGGCCTTCAGAGACATAGAGGCAAACATTGGAGCCAAAACAACATTCCCTCGCTGGGAAGAATTGTTTAAGAAAATCAAGAAAGAAGAACCCCTCGAGTATACCTCGCACAACGATCCTGATACAAGGAAGCTAGATGATGATTTCCTCCCAAACATCTGTAGGGATTGTCTACACATGGTGGCAAGCCAAAATCCAGTGTTTCCTTGCATTGAGATCCTAAAGTGGCTTATTGACCACACCGATGTACATAAATGTTTGATTAATGATGATAATGGTGGATGTGTCAGGGTTTTCTTCCCATCAGAGGTTCAAAGTTACTACAAGCTCAGGGAGTCAGAAGAAAAGCTTACCACTGATTTCATTTTGATTTTTTATGCATCACATGATACCAGAAAAATCATGGCATCATGGTGGAGGGAAGACAAACAATTCATGAATTGGACTGTCGGCTGGTACCCAATGACCAATCTAAGGGAACCATACATATACTTGATGGATCTTCTCTACAGGTTACATGGGGAGAAATATTGATCCTAGTTTTCAGAGCCTTGGATGCCCCTATCTTATACGGTGGCCATTTCAGGCATAGGTTTCAATTGGGGTTCCATCATCTCCAAACAACTAAGCACCTGCATAAGACAAGCCTAGATTCCAAAAGAGGGCGAAACCCCCTCCTTCTACATGGCCTCGTATCTGTTAGACATCATCTACTCCAGGAACATTTTCTCTGGAATGAACTTGAATTGGCACTTCTTGGAGCTCCCGGTCCATGTATACTTCAACATCTTATGGGATAATAGGTACACAAAATCCTATGCTCTTATCTATGACCAATTTATTGCACGCATCTATTTTTTGTTCTTCAAGAAAGATTTCCCTAGGTTGTCAAAAGAAGCAAAAAAGGTTATATCAAAAGTGGGTCACTGGTATCTAGATGAGCGCAAAACCTACATTAGGGTTTTCAGAACCACAGGGGCACCCCATTTGTTACCCATATATGTTCTCGACCAACTAGTATTAGGGGAAATTTTCTACCAGACCACCCTACAAGGATACAATGCCACTTTAGTAAAAGACAAGAAGTGGGCCTTCATTCCTTATGGGTTTCATATTGGCTTCTACATGGTCAAAGTTACCGTGCATGCTAAACAAGAAGGGCTAAGTCAACTAGAATTCTGGTTCCAAACTGGCCGATTTTGCAAACACGATCCCAAGGGCATGGTCCTACAACATGCATCACATGTATCATCCTTTTGGCATTATGCCCATGATCGGTTCGAAGATGAAATTTTCACTAAAAACTCTCAAGATTGGAGTGAAGTGGCATCAAGGAGGGTTGATCATCGAACAAATAGGTTCAAAGATATGATTTGGGAAGAGAAAGAGACGTCTTTGAAGCAGATAACTCAAGAAATTCTCAGGGCCCGGGAAGGAACTGTAGCATCTGAATCGGGTGAAGAAATAGGCGATCCCCGAGAGGGCATCGAGGCAGCGAGAGTTTATCAAGAATCCTCGGTAAAAAATAGGGATTTCCCTGAAGTTCAAGCTGCACAGGGGATGGGTGAAATTTTGTACCAGCAAAGCTAGTTGCTAATGAAACAGATGCAGGATGATCTATACCTTATCATAACACCCTCACTTCCAATTGGTACCTGAGAAAGAAGCTCGATGGAGTCGAGCGATCCCAATTCCACAAACCTTGGGAACACCAATGGGTTAGGAAACACTGGATCCAAAACATCATCGGTCAATTCCCCTATGGACAGGACAAATCAAATAGAGACAGGCCATGTATTGATAGAAACACGAGCGCCTAATCCCCTTATAAAACTTATACATATATATAATGACGACGAAATCCTGAAACCATCTCACGACTCCCCTGTGCGTGTCCAAGAGGAAAAAGGTCCTGAGAAAGTTTCTTCCCCTGAGCCCAAAGTTCAAAACAAGGAGGTCTCATAAAAGGAAATAGAAGATGAAAGAAACCTCAACACAAAAGAACCCAATGAATCGAAAACCGAAGCGGATCCGAATGATGAGCCCGAACCGGAGGAGACAAAGAAAGGATCCCTGCAAAAGGAAATCAACATTTTCGCAGCTGACGAGCAAATAAGTAACAAGTCTATACCCGACACCTCCATTTTTCCCAATACTCAAATCCCTGACGAGTGACAAGTAGAAGTTGGACCTACAAGGCACAGGGAGGAAGTTTGAGAGCCCAATCTTGAACAAACATACACCACCGGTAGTTTAGGAAATAAGCTAACATGGGGCGATCAGAAGATACCAAAGCCAGTAGATGAGGTAGAGGATATCTATGCAATCTCCTACGATCAAAAGAGAAAGGCCATTATTCAAAGTACCGCAAAGAAAATAAGGATCTCGTTGGATCACTCCATCTTAGTTACTATAGAGGATAACTTGATCAACACAACAGATGCCCGGACGTCTGAACTGATCAGTGTAGGAAAATCCCTCTCAGATGCCACCTTGGATAGAGCCAGTAGGGAAGAAAAGGAACTAGTCGATGCCCTAAAGGAGCTTGAGCACTTGTGCCATCTTGTCGAATACTACAAAGGTGCCATGTAGACCGCTGTGTATCTGAGAGGTGAATTCACAGGAGTTTACAATTTGTTCAAGAAGGAGAGACACTTGTTAACTGAAAACATAGCTGAGTTCCTGGAGAAAACTCTCATGGCACTACCGACATGCAAGGAGATGAAGTAATGGTATGATAGGGAGCAACAAGCGGTAGAAAGACTCGAGTACATTGAGGCAGTCCAGCAAGGACAAGATAAGGAAAAACAAGGCATTCAGATGATAGGCAAAAGTAGTCTTAATCAAATGAAGCAATCAACCGAGTAATGGGCTAAGATGTTTCGAGACCCACATCAAAAGATCCAAGAACAATGGACCTAGTGCAAGAAGCACTGGGATAAAATTAACAAAATAGTGAAGGATGTTGGGCTCCCCGAGTTTGGCACCCCCGATAATTTCATCGACCAAAGCGACGTGGTCAAGATGCATGTTGAACAATATGTGCTATGGACCGAAGAGTCTGCAAAGATAGTCGATGCGAGGCCAGCGCAAGTGAAACAATTCACAGAACATCTGATCACAGCCTGAACCATGCTACAGCAGTTGAACTCCAGTTTAGTAAAGTACCAAGCGCATGCAATGGACATTGGGGGAATATATGCGGCCCCAATGGAACAACACAGATTTCCATGGGCCCAAAATTGTGAAGAATTGTTTGTCAGCTGGACTGAATATGAGAGAAGTCACCCTTTCCAAGAAGTATCTCAGGATGGCTATTAAAGAAGTTGCTAGAAGATAATGCCACGTGGCGATTTTTGTTTTGTTTAAACTGCACTTATTCGTTAGTTTCAGTTAAAACTTTATATTATAAATAAAGACACTGACCAATTAGCAAGAGGTCGATGGTTGTTGTAAGAACTCTTTTTTTTTGTTAAGAATTATTTTGAGATTGCTATGAATTGAGAAGTCCTTCTGGACCAAAGACAAGCTATTTTCATCAAATGCATGTGATTGGACTTGGAGAAGAACTAATTCCTATCATGTTTCATGAATGATGCAGTAATGAGTAAGAGCAATTATTTATGTTGCCAAGTTATCCGGTGCAATGTCTTGATGTTCTTTTCTTTAATGATGAAGATAAATCATTTTGTTATTATGTGATGCATGGTTATGGTAGATGAATTATTTTTCTTGCCATTATATTATTACATATGTTCTTTCTTTCTGATAGTTAGTTTCTCAGACAGTAATTGGATGCTCACATTGTTAATGTATTAGTACGAGTCCCGTGGTATAGAGTGATTGTCTGCATGTTGAGTAATGGGTTATCCCAAGCTCAGCCTCTTCCCCAGTAGTTACAAATTAATCCTGTTGTTTGCCAAGTTGGTTTATACTGGCTTTCATAACTCATATCAACCCCACCCAAGAGAAAATACATAAGAAAATAGTCCTAACTAAAGGAAGAGCCTTCACAAGAAAACACAAAATCCCATCAATAAATTGGCCGGATCGCAAGATTTGGAGCATTCCATTTTTAAATGTTGCACAATATAATTGGGCCTCGATGGTGGGTTTGGTTCCTACTATTGAGTCAAGGGATTTAGGACCCATCAACAAGATCCTGGTCTTCTTTGTTTAGGGTGATCATCAATAACTCAGACAAGATTACTGTTCTTCTCCAAAAATCTCTTCTTTTTCCTTCTCTTCTTCAATAAACACATATGAACCTCTGTGCTCTGTGCTCTGTTCTCTGTTACTCATCTCTATGTCTTGTGCCTTCTCTGTTGTGTGTGTCTCTCCCTATCTGATAAATTTTTCCTCCTCCTGTCTTCTTCTCTATTCCCTCGGGATTTCTATGAATTCCTATAGACGTAACCTGCAGTCTGCAATTCCTAGTCTGAAGGGGTGGTTCCATGGAATCCTTCTGTCAATTGTTCAATCAACATTTTCTCTCTACAAGGATCAATTGTCAACACTCATTAACTACCCCAACCACATCTGCGACTTCTTTTATATTCACATGGTCTCATAAAAGTCTGGTATGTTGGTAGTTCTAGTTTTATATTTGCAACCATGATTAGTTTGTTATTCAAGATTCCTATTTTCTTCACTTATACATCTCATGTCCACTCGACTCAAAAATTCAATCAGTCCCTACCTTATCAATTCATTTGGTGTATCATGGCCAGTATTGTCAAGGATTCCCTCTCTTAGTTAGCGGTTTAGTGTTTATATTAATTCAAAACATAGGTATATGCCTCATAACACTAATATATAAATTTTGTGCATAATTACAATCTTGGGGAAAAATGACATGTTACATTCCCCTCCCCCTTAAAGGAAAATCATCCTCAGTGTTTTAAAACACCATGTACATACAATTATACATTAAACAAAAATGAATATATCATTTTTAGGGCATATTCCATCTCCCATGTAGATTCATATACTCCAAAGTGACTCCATTGCACCTTCACCTGCACGATGGCTCGGTTCCATAGAATTATTTATTTCCTATCCAATATGCATTGAGGTTCTGGATGGAATTCCCCCTCTGGTTACACCTGTATTATATTCCAATCAATAACATGATTTGAATCGTTTACAAACTTCTTTAGCAAAGACACATGAAATAAATTATGTTCTTTAATAGTAGGTGGTAAGGCAAGTCTGCATACTATTGGTCCTATTCTCTCTAGGATTTCAAATGGCCCACAATATTGGGGAGCCAAATTAGCACACATCCCCATTTTCCAGGGAGCTTCTCTTGGGTTTCATCCAGAGATACACACGGTCTTCTACTTTGATTTCTATGGGGGTTCTCTTGCTATCAACATAGAACTTTTGTTTACCCTGGGAAATCTTCAGGTTCTTCCTTATATTAACTATGACATGTTCGATTTCCTTTAGCAATTATAGTAAAATCATAATTTTATCCATAGGACTATCCCAACTGATCAAAACTATGTAATTTCTACCATACAGAGCCTCGAATGGGCTCATCTTCAATGATTTATGATAACCATTGTTGTATGTGAATTCTACCAAAGGTAGATATTATTCCCACTACTTGGGATGATGCATAACATGCATCCATACCATGTCTTCTAACACATTTTCACCCTTTCGATCTAACCATCTGTTTGAGGATGATAGGTCGTGCTAAATTCCAATTGTGTTTCTAAACATGCAAATAATATTTTCTAGAAATTTGAGGTGAACTTAGCATCTCTGTCTGAAATTATGGTTTTAGGAAAACCATGCAATCTTAATATTTATTTCATAAAAACATTGGCAACGTCTATGGATTTATAAGTAGATTTTCTTGGGATAAAATGAGTTTCCTTGCTCAAATCATCCACTACAAAAATGATTGTATCATGTTGTTTGGTTTTCTTGGGTAAACCGATGATGAAATCCATGGAAATCACTTTCCATTTCCATTCCAGTATCTGTATAGGATGCAATATTCCAACAAGGTGTCGATGCTTGAATTTTACATGTTGGAACTCCAAACACTTCAAAATGTAATGATCAATGTATTGCTTCATTCCAAGACAGTAATATAGTTGTCTAACTATTGTCACAATTTTCTGGTAACCAGGGTGACCTACATATGGTCTTTCATGGAAATCATCCAAAATCAAGTGCCTTAAATTTGTTGAATTAGGCACATACAACCTGCTATTGTAAAACAATAGATTATCATCCCTTAGCCGATATCCTTCATACCTATTTTCCCTATGTTCTTGTTGCAACCTTTCTTTCACTTGATTGAAGAAATCGTCTTCTAGCAGGAGGATCTTAATCCTCTTTTGAATGTCAAACTCTCCTATGCTTGTTGTTGCTAAGTGTATCATCTGAACGCTTTGGATGAGAACATCAACTACTTTGTTTTCTTTTCCTTTTATGTGTTTGATTTCGAAGTCAAACTCACTGAATAGTGACATCCACCTACACTATATAGAATTCAACCTCGGTTGGTCAAATAAATACCTCAGACGACAATAGTCAGTCATGAAGATAAATCTCCTGCTGAGCAATTAATGTCTCCACATATTGAGCGCATGTATGATTTCTACAATTTTCGGGTCATGGGTAACATAATTTTTCTCATGTTCGTTCATCTTACGTGATTCATAAAAAACCACTTGTCCATCTTGCATGGTAAATCCATCGATTACTTATTTGCAAGAATCTATGCAAACCAAGAAGTATTTTTCTAGGTCTATGATTTTCAAAACATGGGCATTAGTCAATAGCTACTTTAGTTGATGGAAGTTATCTTCACACTCTGGTGACCACATAAACTTATTCCCTTTTCTTTTTAATATATTAATAGGGTTATCGATCTTGGATAATCCCTTAATGAATCTTCTATAATATCCATCCAATCCCCTGAAGGACCTCACTTCTACCACATTTCTATGGGTAGGCCAATCCATGATTTCCTTGATCTTTGTAGGGCCTACTACCACTCCTTTAGCTGAGATTACATGGCCTAGATAATGGATTTCCTTTTTGAAGAAATCAAACTTGCTGAACTTGGTGTACAACTAATTTTCTCTTAACACCTGTAACACCATTCTGATGGGTTCTTCATGCTCCACTAGGTTATTGAAATACACCAAAATGTCATCCACAAATACTAAGAAAAATTTGTCTAAATACTTTTTGAGCACATTATTCATTAAACACATGAACATAGCTAGTGTGTTTGTAAGCCGAAATGGCACCACAACAAACTCATAGTTCACATACCTTGTTCTAAAGGTTGTCTTCTGGATATCCTCATATTTAATCCCGACTTGGTGATATCTCAACCTCAAATATATCTTTGAGAACATTTTATCCCCTCTAAGATGATCAAAGAGATCGTCTATTCTAGGAAAATGGTATTTTTTCTTGATGGTCATCTTGTTCAACTTCCTATAATCGATGCATGTCTCAAGATACCATCTTTCTTCTTTACAGATAGAGACGGTTCTCCCCATGGAGACACACTCGGCCTAATGTAACCCTTGTCCAACATTTATTTCAACTACATTCTCAGTTCCACCAACTCTGGTGTGCTCATCCTGTAAAGCACTCTCGATGTTGACACTGTTAGAAATAATAGGTGTGTTCGTTTAACCATAGACAATATAGAAATATTGTCACCCAACCATAGGCCGAAGCCACCCTCGAGCACCTTAACCTTGACATAGAGAATAATTCTAGAATAAAACCCTAGATCCAAAATCCAATAAAGGTAGTGTACCACTCTCCAAAGATATCATACCAACTAGAAAGTCCAAACCATAACCAGGAGAAAGTCCAAGCCTAAAACCGAAAATACTAGTTGCAGTAGCTGTAGCTGCAACTACTCTCCAAACTTGTGCACTTACTAAATTTCTACAGTTGTGAGTTGTGTGTGTCCAAATGAGCTATGGCATCCTGTATTTATATTTCTCTTCCTTAGCTGGCTGGACCGACTTCTCTTTCTGGAGGCTAAAAAACTCAATATTAATTATTTTCTTTAGCCGATTTGTTTTCTAGGGTTATGTCCAATGCTTTAGGTTTTATTCTTCCTTCCCAAAATATTCTATTCTTGTTAGGGTTACACGTGGAGGTTTAGTACCTCTTGCAACTACCATAATATCAACACTTCCTTATATCTAGGAAGGTATTGAAAGCAATGGTCTTGAGCACAAACATACCATTCGATCGGTAGCATGATCATAGCCACACATGTTATATCATGATTAAATCACGAGAAACATCATCATTATTAATATCATCTTATAGCATCAATTGCATCATCTCTCAAAACCATACTCCATCTGAGTAATCAGGCATGATGTTGAATAAGTCACTCACTCCATAGAGTGATACAAGAACTATGCTTCTAATCTAGACATATGTCCTAGAAGAATAATTGTTCCAACATGTGCTCGAAGCCATGCCATGGGCTATAATTACTATTCTTGTAATCCAGACATATGTCCTAGAAGAATAATTGTCTTGGACCATTTTCCACCTGGAGAATATTTGTCCACCAACACACTGACTATCCATCTAGCTGGTAATCATTTCCAACACTACTGATAGTATTCATGGAAATAAGAACAATGAAATTCAATAGAAAACAACTGTGTCTACCCATAGTAGTACACAACTACTATCCAGTGGTACACAACCATACCAAGTAGCACACATCTATTTAACCAATGACACATAGTCACAACCAGTGGAACACATCCACCACAGTGGCATACAACTACTTTCCAGAGACATACATTCTTCACATTAATCACATCATATGATATCAACCTTCATAACATTATCATGATACAAACTGAGTCATCTAGGCCGTTCTTCCACTCACATTTGTGAGATCTTGAAGAGAATCTTCCCTTAAAAGGTAAAACATCATCCATGGGATATCTAGACTATTCTTCTCAAGAATAGAAGAATAATTGTCCCCGATTTCTGAGCCTGAACCATTCACCTAACTGAGCCATTCCTCCGACACTAATCATAGTGCGACCTAGAGAGAATGAGTCTACCCTAGGGAATGCTTGTCCCTGATTACTGAATCTGGACCATTCACCTAATTGAGGCATTCCTCCGAAACTAATCATAGTGAATCCTAGATAGAATGAGTATACCCTAGGGAATGAACGCCCGGGCCATTTCCTAATGGAAATGACTGTCCTTCCCAACCTCCAAAATGGACCATTCTTCGAAACTGCTCACAACTATGAACTTCAAAAGAATGACTGCCCGACGAGGAAGGAAATTCTACTTGACCACTACTCAGAATGACTGCTAAGAAGAATGACTGTCCTAGACCATTCTCCCACAATGGCCACAAGGAGAATCACTGTCTATGGTACATCAATAATCTATCGGACTATTTTCATTACAAAAATCATTGTCCGATTTAGACCATTTTCCAAACTGGAAAATGCATTTCCGTCAGAAATACCAAACCACTTTCCGAAATAGAAAGGAACTACTCATCCTTGACCATTTTTCAAAATGAAAAATGATTGTCCATAAATCAATAACATATTTGTTCTCCCTCCCAACCTGGGAGTAATCTCTTCCTTTTTCAATAAGGAATTCGTCTCCACGAGCCCTAGTTTGTTTCTTGATTATGCAAACTTTACATCTTGGAAAGAGGCTTTACCAAAATATCTAGTATCTTCTCATCCGTGGACATATATTGGAGAACCACTTCTATTTTTTGGAATTCATCATGGAGAATATAATACTGGATCTCAATGTACTTCGGTCTGTCATGGAACACTGGTTTTATCTGAAGGCTTCATATAGCTCTGATCATTAGAATATATCATGGTTGAATTCAACACTTATGTTTCCTGCTAGCTCATGACATCATGGAAAGGGTCAAATTGAAACATATCCAAGTAGCACTTCTTCTGTCATCATGAGAGATTTCCATGGATTAGCAATCCATCATCCCAAACTTTTGAGTAACTACTCTGATACACTATCTCTGTCATAGAAAGTTTTCACCACGCTTTTTCTCTATATGAGATACTCTGCATCAAGTTGTTTGAATCCATACAAGGTCTTCTTATATCTGCATACATAGGTCTCTTTCTGGTATAAGATTCTTTCTCACTTGCTTTATTGGGAAGAACAGTCTTTTACATGTAAATTCCAATCCATGGATACTACAAGAGGTATATCTGGTTTACTAGAAAAATCTATTGTCATAGTATTCTCCCTCATTCTGGAAGAAACTCTGAATCTTGCAATGATTCCATTTATAAGTCTTTTTCACATTTTCTTACATACATTGTTCTTTATCTTAACTTCCATTTCTTTTGCCTGATTTCTTCTTAGTGGGTTCAAACAAAGATGGTAATCTTGTGATTCTCGGTATAATAACTGGTTGTTCTTGCTTTTCTTTCTTTCTTGGAATATTCATGTTATTCCTCATGTATCTCTTTAGATCTTAGGTCTATGGGTTCTTATATATGCCATGAAGATTCCAACTTCTTCCTTTCATCATAGAATTATGGATGTAGATGGACAACCAAGGATACTTTAAGGATTCTTTTCAAAGAAGACTTATTCTAGAGTCAAATTGAACACGTGTTGCTTATCATGGCTACTACTTTCAATTGGAACATGGAAAGATACTTC
>SNQJ01S0200460.1:0-14202 GCA_010110895.2 Picea sitchensis | reverse complement strand
TGATCGAAAAGGAAGAATATCTTCCTTCTATGTAACATGTAAAACAAATTTTGCAGTTAATAGAAAAGAGTTTTTGGTTTTCCCATTTGGGTTCCACGATAAAATACTGTGTTTGCATTAATAAATGAAAAATTGATATAATTGTTCTGTCATTGATTCACCCCCCCTCTCAGTGACAGGATCTGATCCTTCAATTGGTATCAGAGCAGGTTCCTTCAGTACAGTGTAACAAACTTGAAGGTAGATCTTGAAGATGGATCAACAAAAGGGAATGTATAGCAACAAAACACCATTGTTCAATGGAGGAGGCTATGCTCTATGGAAAATAAGAATGAAAAAAATCTTTTTGGCTATTGGTTTTGATATTTGGCAATCAGTTGTAGATGGTTACACAACACCAGTTAGTCCACCCAAAGACGTTGTAGGAAAGAAAATCTGTAATGACAATTCAAGAGAAGTTAATGGAATTTTAGCAGGGTTGACTAATTCTATATGTGTGAAAGTTATGCATTTCAAATCAGCGAAAGAAATCTGGGACAAATTGGAAGTTGTATATGAAGGAGATGACAAAGTCAAGGAAGCCAAACTACAGACCTATAGAACTCAGTTTGAAAATCTAAAAATGAAAGAAGAAGAAAATATTGTTGAGTACTTTCATAGGGTAGATGAAGTGGTTAACTCAATTAGAGCGATAGGAGAAGAAATTACAGATAAACCCATTGTGAAAAAAATATTAAGGTCATTACCTATGAGATATGATGCAAAGATTTATTCAATTGAAGATAGATCCGATCTAAACACACACACAGTTGATCGGCTCCATGGAATCTTTACAGCATATGAAATGAGAACAGGGCATCATAAATCAACAAAAGATGAAATAGATTTCAAAGCATCCAAGACAAAGATAAATCAAAAGCAAAAACCTCAATCCAGCGTCATGAATAATATAATGTGGAAGAAGCCAATTTCATTAGAAAACTTTAGAAAGGATCAGGGAAATACAAAGGCAAGCTTCCTTTCAAATGTTTTAACTATGGCAAAGTTGGTCATTTTGCATCCAAGTGTCCCTATCCCAAGGAGGAATCTGAAGATGAAGAAAATAAAAATAATCAATACAAGAAGAAGGAAAAACCCAACTACAAGAAAAAGTTTTACAAAGGGAAAAATAGTTTTTATTCAAAAGAATAAAACAACAGTTCGTTAGAGTTTAGTGACAACGATGAATCTGATGATGATGAAGTTCGTTTCTTAGGTATTGAAGAATCTAATAAGATAGGAAAAATTAAACATGAGAAAGACTTCGAAGATGAAGCAGAAGTTAATATGGAGGAAGAACTTCTCAGTGCCCTGGATGAATTAAGAAAGTACAAAACCAGATATAGACAACTGAAAAGTTTTGTAATTGAACAAAAATAAAAACATTCACAAGAAGAAAAGGAGATGGAAAAACTCTTGAGCAACATGAAAAAACAAATCTTAGAAGCAAATAAGATCGAAGAAAGTTTGGAAAAGTATCTTAAGGAAAAACAAATAATTTGTGAAAAAATGGAGGCAAAAATAGTTCATCTAAAAAAGGAACTGAATGCAAAAATCATTCAAACAAAATCTGAAAATAGCTCTAAAGCATTAGATACGATTATTACCACACAAAGGGATTTAGGTAATAAAAATAGAATAGGTTATTCTCAAAAGGAAAGTCATGTTAACTCAAAATCTTATGCAGATGCTCTCCTTAGTACATTCAAGAAGAAAAATGAAGAGAAGATAAGTAATGATTAGAACTCCAGAAGACTAATTCCACCCATCAGGAAGGAAGACAATACGATACCAAAGAAGTTTGATCAAAGCTATAGAAAGAAAGCTATAAATTTCGGACACAAAGCTATAAATTGTAGAGCATATAGAAAGAAAAATTTGAAGGTTAAGAACTATATCCTTAAGGATAAACAAGCTGCAAATTGAGTTAAAGTAGAAATATAACTCCTTTGCACCTATACAAGAAGGGGACTTACAATGCTTTAGATTTCATAACCATGGACACAAGGCCATTAATTGCAGATTAATGGAAGTCTCAGAACAACCAAAGTTCATTAGAGAGAAAAAGAAACTTTGGAGAGAAAAAACATCAAAAAATGAATGTCTTATTGCCGTAAAAGCTCAAGATAAAAAGGATCTCTGGCATGTTGATAGTGGGTTCTCAAAACATATGACAGGTAACAAAGAAAAGTTTTTAGACTTAAAGAAACAAAAAGGTAAAGTTACATTTGGTGATAATGCTTCAAGTAACATACTTGGGAAAGGCACTATGAGCTTGGGAAGAGACAAAGATAGAAATGTACTACTTGTCGATAAACTAAAGTCTAGTTTATTAAGTGTCAGTCAAACCTATGATTAGGGGAACTTCTGCATATTGATTCCAAAAAATGTGAGATTAGGAGAGAAGACACAGGAAAATTAGTTGGTACTTCTCCTAGAATTCCTGAAAATGTATATATACTAGATGCAAAATTGAATGAGGAGTGTCATATAAATTCAGTAGATGAAAGTTGGCTATGGCATAGAATGTTGGGGCATATTAACTTTGACAATATTGTGAAAGTCAACAACCTTGGTGCAATAAGAAACTTGCCAAAGATCATAAAACCCTCAAATGCTATGTGTAGACACTGTCAACTAGGGAAGCAAACTAGAATAAGGTTCAAGGAAAAAGAATACACAACCTCTAAAGCTTTAGATCTTGTTCACACTGACCTATGTGGACCTACGAGAACCAAGAGTTTGTAAGGAGAGTCTTACTTTATGTTGCTCATTGATGACTTTACTAGAATGAGTTGGATATGTTTTCTCAAAGAAAAATCAAAAGCACTCAACAAATTCAAAGCCTTTAAAACTCTTGTTGAAAATGAAAAGGAGACAAAAATCAAATATCCTAGATCAGACAATGGTGGTGAATTCACCTCAAACGAGTTTGATGTATTCTGTGAAAATCATGGAATAAAAAGAAAATTCTCTGCTGCAAGAACACCTCAGTAAAATGAGATTGTTGAGAGAAAGAATAGAACAGTTCAGGAGGCTACAAGGACTATGCTCAATGAAGAAAAATTGTCAGATGGATATCGGAGGGAAGTTGTAAGCACAACAATATACATATTGAATAGAGGTCAGCTCAGGGTTAATAGTGATAAGACCCCTTATGAATTATGGTTTGGAAGATCTCCATTAGTAAAATACTTCAAGGTCTTTGGAAGTAAATGCTAAATCAAAAGACTAGATGGGAGACTTGGAAAATTTGATGCCAGATCTGATGAAGGTATTTTTCTTGGATATGCTTCAAACAAGAAGGCATACAGATGCTACAATATTACATCACATAAGATTGTTGAGAGTGAAGATGTCAAGGTGGATGACCTAAAAACGATATGGATCAAAAATCAAGAGACCATATCAAAAAATGAAGATGAAGACAATAATGAGACATTCGACACACAACTAGAAGAAGTAGAAGAGAATGAAAAAGAAAGAGAAGAAGATGATATGGATACTAGTGAAATAAAAGAAGATAGTCAATATGGAGAGATAAGAGAAGAATTCCCAAGAAGAGATACAAAAACACCCTCAAGAATTACTCAAAAGAATCATCCCGAAGAACTGATTATTGGAGATATGAATGATAGAGTGCACACAAGAAGACAAATACTGTATCAAACAGAAATAACATTGATGTCACATGTTGAGCCTAGCTCAATCAAAGATGCATGTAAATATGTGAATTGGATCAAAGTTATGAATGAAGAATTGGACCAAATAAAAAAAAATCAAACTTGGGAACTAGTTCCTAGACCAAAAAATAAAAATGTCATTGGAACTAAATGGGTATATAAAAATAAAATGAATGAAGATGGGCAAGTAATCAGGAACACAGACATATTAGTATGCAAAGGGTATGCTCAAGTTGAAGGAGTAGACTATGAAGAAGCATTTTCACCTGTGGCCAGATTAGAGGCAATTAGGATGTTCTTAGCTTTCTCCAGCTACATAAAATTGAAAGTATACCAAATGGATGTCAAGTTAGCATTTTTCAATGGAAATTTAGAAGAGGAAGTCTATATTGAGCAACCAGAAGGGTTCCAATTAACCAACAAAGGATACTATGTTTGTAAATTAAAGAAAGAACTCTATGGACTAAAACAAGCACCCAGAGCATGGTATGCAAGGCTAGACTCTTATTTACAAAAACAAGGCCTCAAAAGGGGATCAACATACAACAATATTTATTGCAAAATTGATGGTAATAACTTGATCATTGTGAACGTTTATGTTGATGATATTATATTTGGTAGTGATAGTGAAAAAATGAGTAAGGACTTTGCTAAGATGATGCAACAAGAATTTAAAATGTCTTTGCTTGGTGAATTGAATTTCTTCCTTGGATTACAAATAATACAATACAAAAGAGGAGTTTTTATCCATCAGTCTAAATATGTCAAGGACATGCTTAAGATATTCCAGTTAGAGGATTGCAAACCTATTAGTACACCTATGACAGTTGGATGCAAACTAAGCAAGGATGATGAGTCCAAAGCTGTAGATCCAAAACTCTATAGATCAATGATTGGTAGTTTGCTCTATGTAACAGCTTCCAGACCTGATGTCAAGCAAGCTATTGGGATGGTGGCTAGATTCCAAGAAGAACCAAAGGAGATCCATGTTCAAGATGCAAAAATAATCTTTATATATTTGAAAGGAACCAGAGATCTTGGTTTGTGGTACCCCAGCAAGGGATCATTCACATTAAAAGACTATTCAGATGTTGATTGGGTAGGAAGTGTAGATGACAGAAAAAGTATGAGTGAAGGAGCATTTTTTTTGGGAGAATCACCGGTTGCTTGGATAGGAAAGAAAAAATCCTCAATTTCTCTGTCTAGCACTAAAGCTGAGTATATTGCAGCAACAGAATGTTGCACACAAGTAGAATGGATGAAACAAACTCCACAAGACATCAAAATAGTATTTGAAGAACCTACAATTATCCACTGTGATAATACACGCATGATAATTCTCTCTAAGAACCCTATCCAACACTCAAAATCGAAACACATTCCCATAAAGTACCACTATCTAAGAGATCAGGATGAAAACAAGAACATTAAATTGGAATGTGTTCCAACAAAAGAACAGGTGGAAGATATTTTTACAAAATCCTTAAATAGAGATATATATGAATATCTCAAGCAAAAATTGGGAGTAATCCTTCTTCCTACCTAAATCTCTCAGGAAAATAACGTATCAGTTGGCAACTATTCAGGGGGAGATAGCAATCAACAACAAAAGGAGTCATTAGTTATGACATGAAATGCATGATTGCGGGAGGAGTTACCAGTGGTCAAAGAAATAATTATACAGATAGATCATCGGAGAAGAAGCCCTTTGCAATTGATGCCAAAGGGGGAGAGTAACTTCAGAGGACAGAAGCATCACCATAGGGGGAGATTTTGTATGAAGTTGGTGTGTTTCTCTCAATGAAAAAGGGGGAGATGGTTGGACAGATTGTCATTCATGTGTTATCATTAATGTCAATAGACTTAGTAAGCATAGCAACAAGGTTAATCTCAGGAAGAAAAAGAATCGACAGAAGAACATCACCTTAAGGCTGAAGAAATTCGTTATTATTGTTGATCATGATAGGATCAACAATGTTCCTATGATAAAATCTCAGGAGGATTAGTAAATGCAGAGATCAAGCTCAGGAGGTATGGCATGATAAAATGCAGAACAATTCAAGGTCGTTTATTTGGCACTCTGAAATATCATGAAATCGGGAATCAGAAGTTCGAAAGAAGGAGTTGTTCCAAAGTCTCGATACGCAAAATAATGATAAGATCTGAACCGTTGGATCATGTTAAAATGGAAGGACAAGATAAAGCTACAAGAGTTGCATCGCAAAATAGATCTCGACCGTCATATCATCTGAATTAAATCACAGTCGTCTGATCATCCGAAGAATATCTCAAGCATCAGACTGTCCAAATCAAATCTGAGTTGTCTGATCCAGAGGACACATGGCGAGAGATCAACATTTCACTGACTCGCGGATCAGAAAAATCAAAGGTAAGAGTTGTAGGACTTCATGAAACGTGAAGTCCCGATAAGATATAGACTGTTGGATTAAAGAGGACCGTGGACCATTGATCTAGAGTATTTTAGATATTGGGAGTTGGAAGAGTCAGTGGTGGCTCACGTTCAAACACCCACCATGCAAAGTCTTTATTTGATCACAATTGTCAATCAAAGGAAGAACGAGGATCGTTGATTTGAGAAGGACATGTGACATACCACATCAACAAGGATACGTGGCGCAATCAGACAATGACAAGTGTAAAGTTGATTCAGCATTTTAGGTACGTGCAAATCATGAATATGTGTGACACATGGCAACTACTTGACTTGTAAGACATCATCAAGTGACGTAAGCAGTTATGCCACTCCAGGATTTTTTGCTTCAGGAGTTTCATCACCAACAAATGACAAGAGTTCTGAAGTCCCGAAGGCCGAAGTTGCGAAGGGCCGAAGGGATGAAGTGCCGAAGGGTTGTAGTCATGAAGATCTGAAGTGTCGAAGGACCATAGTCGCAAAGAACAGAGTCCCGAACTCCCGAACACTGAAGTCTCGAATCAGACATAAGATGTTTGATCTAAAAGATCACTTTGGGAGCATTCTTGTCCGTTGATCTACTACAGTGGAAGGATAGTGTAAGGATTAACGCTAACCATTGATCTGGTTCCAAATTGAAATGGTGGTCATCTATCTCGATGAATTATTAAGTCTTGGCCATCAGATTTAGTAGTGAAAGGATGAGTGTAAGGTTAAAGCTGACCGTTGATCTGTCTTCGCAAATATAAACGTGAACCGTCTGATTGTTTCAACGATATCGTAATCGGGAGTTTTGTAATGTTGTAAGTCACGAAGACCCAAAGGTTGAAGTGTTGAAATCATGTTAGCCATCCATCTCATTAGAAGATCGAATCATGATTGTTGATTTGGTAAAGTGCTCAAGCACTCGGTTAGGCTTAGCATTCAGTCACCCCCGAAGGTCATATGCTATAAGTGTTTTATTATATGTTGCTATAGTTGGTAAGCCCATGGTTCTGTAACGCATGGTCATATATGATGGTTTGAAGGAAGTGCCTTCATAGAATTTTTTCTCTATGAAATTAACAGAGATTCATGATCAAATTTAAAGGATTAAATTGATCCATGATTGTGATCAATTTATGAAAAACCTTCACATTAAAATAAATAAAAAGTAATTAAGGTTATTTAATCGAAGAGGTGTGTTGGTCCAAATGAAGGGACACAGTTGTGTCACACTCACGCCATTTGAAGAGTATATAATCATGGAAGAGTGTTGAGAAGAGAGTGTCTCTACAATCTAGATCACAAGATCAAAAGCTAAAGCAGATTCCAAGAAGAAAAGATAAATACCTATGCATTAAGGGTGGTTGGGTGGTGCAAGGGCAGGTTGATGCATGCAAAGGGATTTGGTGCTTCCTTGTCAGTTGTATATGACTAAATAGGGGGTCGTAACCTCCTACCAGTCGGTGCTGGTGAACCAAGGTGTGGGTGCATCCTGATCAGTTGGTGTTGATCGAAAAGGAAGAATATCTTCCTTCTATGTAACATGTAAAACAAATTTTGTAGTTAATATAAAAGAGTTTGTGGTTTTCCCATTTGGGTTCTATGATAAAATACCGTGTTAAAATTATGTTTGCATTAATAAATGAAAAATTGATATAATTGTTGTGTCACTGATTCACCCCCCCCTTCTCAGTGACAGGACCTGACAACAAACCTGAGAGAGAGCCCCTAAGAGGGGTATGTGGTTCCTATCTGAGACATAGATGGAATGTAGATATGGCCTCCTTCTTATAGAGAGTTTAGAAGAACTCCAAATGATTCTCCTGTGTAACGCAGTGAGAAATGAGATCTGCAAAGTTGGACATGCTTGTGGCTGAGCACAAGGTGAACATTTGAAATCCCAAAGTGTTTGGTGCATCATCATGAGACATAAATGAAGATGATGTATTAGCCTCCTATGAACAAAGAGTTGATTAGAAACTCCAGTTGACTCTCCTATGTAATGCAGTGGGAAAAAAGATCTGTTGAGTGGACATGCCTGTGGACGAGCATAGGTGAACATGATCCTAGTGGTTGAGAACTAGTGAAGAAGTGGTTCTTCTGTGTAATGTAGTGAGCCGTAGATATGGACATCCCTATGGATGTGCCCCTAGTGGTTGATAAATAATGGGTGTATGATATCCATTGCTATATTGTTCAAGAGTCAGACATGCCTGTCACCCTTATTGTAATGTAAAGGGTATAGGTCGACCACACCTTAATGTGATTGATTATTAATGTAAAAGATAATTAATCTGGTAAATATTAATTATATTATGAGATAGAGAGGTTTTCCATGTTGTGCCAATAGACACTTATGTTGACAGGTTACGTCTAATATAAGTAAAGGTAAATTCCCCATTGAGGAATCATATCTTTTGTGTGAGTTTGGAAATTTTAGCAAGTACATCTTCTTGGGACAAGTGTGCACCTCTCTTGGGTGCTAGTATTCTAGGGTTTGCAAGCAACCTCTTGTGTTCTAGGTTTTCTTGGTGGTGAAGGTATTTCTCTTGAAGAATATAGCAAAGGATTTGGCTGGGTTTTCTTCCCTTGTTGATAAGGGTTTCCCAGGATACTTTTTGTGTACTTGTGGATGGTGTTTGTTCTTGTGATCTTGGTTGCTGCAACATAATTGGTTATGGTTTAAGTAAAATGATAAAATTTAATGAAATTCATGATTAATCCTTGATTATAGAAAAATCAACATGGTTTTAGAGCATAGGTCTTGAATAACCCATTGCACAAGCATCTACCAGTCTCCTCTCTTTCCTGCAGAATCGTATGACTCTCCTAGGGTTTCCAAAAAATCCATACAACCCTCCTTTCTGAAATGTTTTCATATTTTGATACTTGAACATTGGGGATAATTTTGGAATAGGAGAGTACAGCCTGCTCCAGTTCACCTATAGAAACTCTCAGAGTGAAATTCTGAGCATTTTGAAATTTTGGCCCTAGGGTTTCTAGGGTTTCGCTAATTTCTGCAGAAATTTCAGTATTAGGGTTTCTGCAACTCATTGAAGGATTTCTTCATCTCACCAGTGTTCTCCTATATTTCAAAGTCTTATTGTTGGCAGGCATAATTCCAACAAAACCTAAAAGTGTTATCCTAGCCTAGTCATTAGGTTTTCTAGCCCAGTTGACAAGGGGTTGTGAAGAATCTAGAATTATGATGAACAAAACTATGTTGGAAGATAAGCTTGATGGATCAAGCAACTTCAAGTTCTTGGAAGATAAGACTTCAAAGGAATACTTATTGTGGGTGATACAAAAAGGTGACACTATGACTACCTCCTTCATGAAGATGCCAGAGGACAGAGATCAGCCATGTGCCATTGGAGAAATCATATCAACACCCTCAGGTATGCACTTTTTTATATATTATTTTTATCATTGTCATGAGGGTAATTGCAGGATGAAGTAACCTTTTTGTTGAAGTCATGTATCCAGAGGGATCTCAGTGCATTTAGAGGAACAACATACTGGAAGTGAAGACTCCAGGTTTGATTGTTGTAAATTGTCAATCCTATAACCTATATTTCTAAAGTTTGATACATTACAAGTAGGTGTTGTAGGTGTGACAACAATCCTTAAATTGTTTTGATTCTACATATGTACTCATTATTCTCCTTTAGGAGATATTCTTGTTTTGATTCCTCTTGTTTTCTTATTCCAGATAGGTTAAGAACAACCAAATATGCTTATCCTTCAGAGGGAGTCACTTGACTCAAAGGGAGTCAAAACTATTTGAGAAAGAGGAATAATAGAAACATCATTGAGACAACCAATGCAATACTGCATGATCATAATCTTTCTATGATTCCATGGGAAGAAACGTGCACAACACATTACATTTTCAAAACAAGAGTCTTCACCAGACTTTGAAAAACATAAATCCTGATGAAACCTTCACCAGAGTAAAGCCTGAGATTGAACACTTCAGGATATTTGGGTGCCCAATGTATTTTCATGTACCCAAAGAGAAGAAGTCCAAGCTAGACCCTTCAGGGAGAAAGGATACATTTATTGGATAAACAGTGAATCTTCAAAGACATTCCAGATCTACATCCCTAGTTAGAGAAATATTGAGACAAGCAAAGATGTTGTCCTTGAAGAAGAGATAGCCTTTCAAATATCTAAACAATATTAGATGGATATTGACAGTGAGACAATACCTTATCCTCCTTCAACATTTCATAGGGAGACATACATTATTCCAGTTGATCCAATTGCTCCAGTTGATATGTCCAGAGATATTGTAGTAGGGCATAAAAGGTCTACCTAGGCTCACTCTGCAGGAGGCAAAGGAACATACAAGCCCCTCAAGTCACATCCCGAGAAAGAAAAATGATTTTCGAGCTATCCTTCAGTCAAGAGCCACTTCATTGATTCCAAGCCTCCTTGTCTTGGAGAAGCAACAAGAGAACATGTATGGCAAGATGCCATAATAGAAGATTACTCGTATATATTAAAGAATGATAAGACATTATTCAGAGACCAGAAGGGAAGTATGTGGTGAATTCCAAGTGGATCTATAAGATCATGCATGCAACTGAAGGAAGTGTCGAGAAATACAAAGCGAGATCTATAGCCAAAGTATTCTCACAAACAGAGAGAGTTGTCTATGATGAGACACTTGATCCAATAAGCCCGATACACCTCCATATGTACTACCATCCATGAGTTGGAAACTATATCATATGGATGGATTCTTGATGAGTTTGGGTTTTAGCAAGAGTGTTGTTGATCCAAATCTATGTTATTATAGTGTTGGTGATGAGAACCTGATTTTGATGATTTATTTAGAAAACCTTGTTGTTGGATACAAATAATCTTTGACTTCTAATTTCGAGATGAAGGATCTGAGTATGATACACTACTTCTTGGGACAAGAAGTATGACAGAGGACCGATGAGACTCTTCTTGAGTCAAGGAAAACATACAGTGGGAATATTAAAGAAGTTCAGTATGACAGAATGTAAAACCACCGTGATGGATTTGAAGAAAATTAATCATGATAATTCAAACAAGATTGATCCACAACTGATTGGATCATTGATGTATCTGGTTAACACCATACCTGATTCATGCTATGTATTGAATGTGCTTAGTCATACCATGAGTCAACCGAGACAGACTCACTGGACAACAACAAAACATGTATTGAGATATATACAAGGCACAATTGGATATGGCCTGAGATATGCCTCCAGTGTGAACTTGAGTTTGCAAGATATGCCGATACAGATTGAGAAGAGAGAACCATGGACTGGAAGAGAACATTCATTTTTTTTCTTACCATAAAGGTTGTCAAGGTTTCCTGGTGCAACAGTGAACAAAATCTATGTGGCCTTGAAATACCACAGAAGCAGAGTATGTATCATTGAGTGCACAAAGTAGTATGGCTTCACAAGCTTTTGACAGATTTACTTGATCATGAGATGGATCCTATGATGATAACAGGAGTTGTGTGTAAATATCCTTGAGAACCCATTGTTTCATGATGGATTGAAACACATTGAGATAAAATATCATTATATCAGAGACATGATGGAGAGGAAAATAGTACACTTGCAATACCTTCCTACACATGAGCAAATTGCAGACATATTCACCAAATTATCTTGGTGACAAATACCTCCCTAGTTGAGAGGGAGTGTTGATAACTACAACCAAGACAAAGTTAAAAATACATTCGTGTGAGACTTGGAATGATGAAGAATGTCTCACTAGTTGAGAGGGAGTGTTGATGATTGCAACTATGTGAGACATTCTCCAGTACACAAGCCTAAGAGAGATCCCCTGAGAGGGGTGTGTGGTTCCTATCTGAGACATATATGGAACATAGAGATGGCATCCTACTTACAACGAGTTTAGAAGAAATCCAAATGATTATCTTGTGTAACGCAGTGAGAAAGGAGATCTACAGAGTTGGACGTGCCTATGGTTGAGCACAAGGTGAACATATGAAATCCCGAAGTGTTGGGTGCATCGTCATGAGACAAAAATGAAGATGATGTATTAGCCTCCTCTGACCACAGAGTTGATGAGAAACTCCAGATAACTCTCATGAGTAATGCAGTGGGAAAGAAGATCTATTGAGAGGACATGCCTGTGGATGAGCATAGGTGAACATGATTCTAGTGGCTGAGCACTAGTGAAGAAGTGGTTCTTCTTTGTAATGCAGTGAGCCATAGATATGGAGATCCCTATGGATATTCCCCTAGTGGTTGAGCACTAGTGGGTGTATGAGATCCCTTGATATATTTTTCAAGAGTCAGACCTATCTGTAACCCTAATTGTAATGTAAAGGGTACAGGTCAGCCCCACCTTAATGTGATTGATAATTAATGTAAAAGATAATTAACCTAGTTAATATTAATTATATTATGAGATAGAGAGGTCGGACCTGTTGTGCCAATAGAAACTTGTGTTGACAGGTCAAGTCGAATATCAGTAAAGGTAAATTTCTCATTGAGGAATCATATCTTTTGTGTGAGTTTGAAAATTTTAGAAAGTAGATCTTCTTGGGACAAGTGCGCACCTCTCTTGGGCGCTAGTATTCTAGGGTTTTCAAGAACCCTCTTCTATGTTAGGTTTTCTTGGTGGTGAAGGTATTTCTCTTGAAGAATATAGCAAAGGATTTGGCTGGGTTTTCTTCCCTTGTTCAAAAGGGTTTCCCAGGATACTTCCTATGTACTTGTGCATGGTGTTTCTTCTTGTGATCTTGGTTGCTGCAACATAATTGGTTATGGTTTAAGTAAAATGATAAAATGGAATGAAATTCATGCCTAATCATTTCTTATAGAAAAATCAACAATCTTTAGGGTTTTGGTCAATTTCTAAATTGAGTGAGAGCTTAAAAAAAATTAAAATCCTCTCAATTAATTGAAACCTATATTAAATTTTGTTTCAGTGAATTTGTAATAGTTGACCAAAAATATTCATTTTGAATAATGTTTATTAAACACTTAAGGGTAATCTTAATAAATGTATTGAGTATAATTTTTATATGCATGTCATCAAATGGAGTACTCAAAAAGATCTTTTGACTTTTGACAATCAAAGTGTTTAATTAGAAAATTCAAATCTATATTATCATAAATAACACTTATGGGGCAGTCTCTATAAGATACCATTCTTGAAACCAAAACCATGCCAAAAACCAATTTCTAGCATTCATTTCCCATGTCAAGAAAGAATACCCCTTTTTTGAGAAGTGGTCAATATTTTTGCAAAAAAAAACATAGTTTAATTAAATTTCTATTATTGAAATTTTAAAACACACCATCTCCATTTTTCTATGCATGTGACTACTTCATCAACATGTGAATGGAATTGGAGCGAGGTGTTCCTTCATCTATTCTATGAAAAGGACTTTCCCAACCTCATAAAAGGATCAAGATTTGGTGTGTTTTTCACTGAAATCTTGGTCTTTTTCACAACAATAGGTAGAATTCCTTGTTGTACCCACTAGGATGAGAGATTATGGCAATTATTATCAAGATGGTGGTGATGATACATTGCCTTTGGAGGTGTTGCAAGGAAATGCAGAAAAGATGCTAGAAGGTAGTAATGATAATAATGATCCTAGTCAAAGTAGCTTCTAGGGCTCTTTCACTCTAGATGAACCAACAAATGAGATGGAATATGAATATTAGTCTATTTGTGAAGTACTTTATCATTTATAAACTAAATAGTGAACATTTGAGTGTTTGAATTGTTGCAAAATTTATGCTATGAATATGAACCATGCTAGTGAGGATGACACAAAATAACTGTAGAAGAGAAGAGAAACATGTAGGAAAAGGAAACAAACATTATAAAGATTTATGGGTCAATTCTCTAAAGGTTAAATGACAACAATTATGTTGGATCAAAAGTTTCCAGGTTTCTAAAATAACAAGTAGTTAATGTCAAATGAGATTGGTTATTTTGGTCAGAATATATTTGTCCCACTCACACCCTACAACAACGATCTAAGGATGTGGCATATGAATATATTCCATTTGATAATCTGGAGATCTT
>SNQJ01S0200459.1:0-16966 GCA_010110895.2 Picea sitchensis | reverse complement strand
ACTTTGTCTGTGAATGGCATAGGGAAGGGGTCATGCAAACATGCATCATTCATCTTCCTAAGATCTACGCAGATCCTAATCTCTCATGTCTTCTTCTCTTGTACCACCATAGGGATAATCCACTCTGATTCTTCGACAGGTTCTATAATCCCTGCTTCCAGCATTTTGTCGAGCTCAATTTTCACTTTCTCCTTATATTTAGGGTTCAACCTGTATGGTCTCTGTTTGAATGGTCTTGCATATGGTTTCAAAGGGATCCTCATCTCTCCCATAGGTCCTTTAATGCCCTTCATATAAGTGAACTTGGTTGGAAACAAGTCCTAGTATTCATGCAGTAACTCTGTGATCTTGTCAATAGTAGCAACATCCCAATAATCTCCGACATTTGCAAGATTTGGTGTTTACTTTGTTCCAATATTGACTTTCTTAATATTGATTGGTTGTCCAATAAATGGTAGCTCAACTCCTAGTCCTTCCACATCTCTCTGTCCCTCTGTTTCTGTGATGTTCACCTTCCTCAGATCATCGTCTTCATCAGCATTGATGTTGTAATAGCCTTGCGGTTTTTGGAGGGGCGTAGTCCACTCGTCATCTTCTTGTCCTAAAGGGAGGTTAGAGGCCTCCTCAAATACGTTATGTCTTACAATCTGTAACGCTTGATCTACTGAAGTATATTGACTTTCGAATAAGAAGGTAGTTACAAAATTCTGATTCATACCTTCCCAATCTACAATGATGAGGCGCAGCTCCGCTTGAAGTTACCAATTGATAGGGGTAGTGTCCAACGTGTTAATGAATTTGTGCACCCATTGAGGAATGTTTCTCCAGGATTCCTCACAACTTTGCACATGGTCCTTCAGACAACTCCAACCTATATACCGAACTTTGCAACCTTCTACTTGCACTGAGAACCATGTTGTCATCAAAGTATGACATTGTACCCAGTCTATAATGTTGTTTTTGTGTGTCCACCACCATCTTGCTGGTGTTTCTCTCAAGGCCTCATCCATTTCCAACAATCTTTGTTGCATTGGTCCACTTTCTTCAAAGTCTGACAAGAAGGTTTCTAAAGGATTCAGACAATCAAAGGTGGGTAAGTTACTTACTGTTGTGCCTATACAGTGAACTTCTCTGTTTAATATAGCACATCTCATTGTAGATACTTCATACATTTTGTTCTGCCAGTTCTCCAGTGCTTCTTTTGAATATGATGAACATGCGCTGCCACTTCGCCAGCTTAGGTTCCCATCAATCGTAGGATTAATGTAATCATGTTGTCTTGCTGTTAGTTTGTATATGTTTTCCAGTTCATATGCACGATCTTCTTCTCTGATGGGATTTGTGTATTGTTGACCTTCATCTATATCTAAAGGTGAAATGACCATAAGGTCATCAAATTCAAACGTCCTTCATATTTTATTTAAATCAACCACAGTGGAATTATTGAAATCCAAATCAATTCCTAACAACACAGGGTAAGGACAGATATCATCAACGATCTCAATTAACTCAAAATCTACAAATGTCCTTACTCCGTCGATGTCCATAGGGACATGTTCCAGTCTTCCAAAGGGGCTTACAACTTGCTAACTAGCCATCCTAAGACTAATAGGGGAATAGATCAACTTAGGTTTTCCCATCAGTGTCCAAGTTTTCTTCGTCATGACATTGACCTCCGACCCTAAGTCAAGGACCACATAGTCTATATCATACTCTTTGATTTAAGCATTCAAGTGTAATTCCTTATTTTTCCTTCTACTTTTTGAGACTTGGGGTACTACCCTATTCAGTAAGGGGTCTATCTTTCCTAACTCATATTGTCTGATTAAATTTTGTAGCTCTTGTACAATTCTTTCATCCTGAATCAACTTAATACAAGTATATAAAAATTCCATGAGCTTGCTTACCTCTTTTCCTTCTTTTGGTAAAGCAGACTGATCAAATGCCAGAGGCATTCCATATTATTTTAATTCTGGTCGTGTTTTTGATGAAGAACCTTGGTCTCCCCTAAATTCTTTTCTTGCCTCCTCAAATGTTTGCATTTCTTTCTTTGCATCAAAAGTTTGGGTCTTCTCTGCAGATTTCCTGATTCCTGATTCTTCTGTAGTCTTTCCCGGGGTCATTTTGTCTTCTCTTGTAACAACGCCTCCTCTAGTGATAACATTAACTCTAAGTTCATCTTCATGAGGTTCAACATATATCAGTTTCACTTGTGGGTTCTGCTGAGGTCCTCGTATCTCTTGAAGCTTAGCTAGCAGCATAGGACAATCTTCTATAACGTGTTCGAATGAACTGCAGTAGCTACAAGTAGTGCAAGGGTTTTGACAGTCCCTTGCTAAGTGTCATGGTTGTACACAATTGTAACAGATGATATGTCCTCGGCATCGACCCATACCTCCTCCTCGTCCTCTTCCTTTGAATCCACCGCGGGGGTTAAAGTTTCCTCTTCCTAGAGAGTTATATTGCGTAGTGTTTCCTTCTTGTTGTACTTCACCTTGAATTTTGTATATGTCTATTTACCTTTCGTGCATGAGGTAATAAGCACTAAAATCCCTATCATCATGCCCCATAGAATTACATAACGTGCAATACAAATTTGTGGGTGTCTGAACATATTTTTTCATGCAATAACATTCACCTGGGTGATGTTTACTTCTGCATACCTTGCACCAGGGTAAGGTAACTTGATTCAAAGGGCTCAGAGATCTAGAGGCCAAGTATTCATGAAATAGGGGACAATGTTCCTTGTCATGGCCTTCTGATTTGCATATGACACACCAGATGTCTTCTCTTTTATCTTTTCCCTTGTCTTTCTTCATATCTTCGACCTGCAGAGACAAACTAGTTAGTTGACTCAAGATTTGACTCATACCTGAGCTGGATTCTCCCATAGGGGCTGATTCTAACTTCATGGTGATCTCCAGTGCCTTAGCCTGTGAAGAAATCTTCTATTGCATCAGAGGAAATCTGATGTGTGGTAAGAGGGCAGCAATGAACCATTCCTTGTTTTGTTCATCTGGGATCTGAAAAGTCAATCGACCTGTTAAGGTATTGAACCTATGATCAAATTCCCAAACAGGTTTAGCTACCTTCTTCTTTATCTCTTTCATCTCTGTAATACATTGTGACTCTGATTTGGGTTTCTTGAACTCTGCAATCAACGCATTCTTGATCTCGTTCAACGGCCTAGGTTGCACAAGTCCTTGGACAAGCTTCATGTACCAGCTCAGTGCACGATCCCTTAGTGTAGTACTAAATTAAGTTCTTTTAACAGCATCATCGATGACATTCTTAATATTCCATACAAATTCACATAGGAACCACTGTTGATCAAGGTCTTCAAATCCATCTCCCCTAAATATAGGGAGCCTCATCTCATCTGCCATAGATGTTCCTAGGTTTCCTAATTGAGTATGTAGTGGACTACTAGTGAAATTTCTCTGAATGCTCTGGTGGCTCCGATTAATATGATTGCTTAATGTTGTTGAATCAATAGGAGGAATAATAGTACTTACTTCAATAGTCTGTGCAGTTCCTCAAGTTTCTGGATCTTCCCAGCGAGGCTCTTCATCTTTCCCTTCCTCTACCTTAGCGGGTTCTGAATGCTCTTTGTCCGTCAGATCTGACTCTTCTCCACTATAGAAACCCTTGTCCCCATACTTCTTCTTAAACAGGTTCACAAGATGAACTTCTTTGAACGCTCTCCCACTACGTGTATGTCCATCTTCTGTGTCGTTGTCGCTGTTAGAATTATTGAACATTAGCCTTTTCCAATATGACCAACTACTGTATCTTCAAGATGTTCTTCTCATGCAATAGCATCTTGATCCTCAACTTCAGAAAATGTAAAATTTTTCCTCTGGGGCTCTTGAATAAATATCTCTCGACTTGGCTATATGACTCTACTCTGTCAAAAACAAACTCGGTGATGTACCCTCCAATGGTGATATCAAACCAGTGATCTACTGCTCTTGATACAATGTTACCAACTCTCTTAACCTTCTTGATCAGTGCCAACGTCCAAACCACAGGAGGTCTAGATCTGATTTCAAAATGGGTATCTGCTAACCTAGCTAACCACTCATATAGCTCATGATGGATTCCTCCAAAGAAAATCTCATGTATATCGGTAAAGATATATCTTCCTAACCAATCCTTTGTACTAATATTAGGGTTCTTGTTCTAGGCTTCATCGAAGTCTTTTTATTGATCTTCTATCTACTTCTAAATCTCTGTCTTTGATGGAAACCACCTTGACATTCCCTCAAGAAGATTCATGTCCCAGCAACAGAACCATTTGTTGGCACAAGGGAAGACCCAGGGTTCAGCTCCAAGAGAGCATCAACAAGCCCTAGCTACTGGACCTTTTGGCAACACCTGTGAGGCAGATGCAGTCTCACCCGAAGCAACTATGAGGGGGTTGCAGGACAGAGATGTCTACAACCAAAGGGAATATCAAATGGATCGACTACAATAACAACACAACATTTATATATCATTTAACAACTCATCTCTACTCCACACAACGACCTATCAGATCTAACACAATAATGCAATAACAATATATCAAAGGCAAAGAACATAACATCAATCACACACAACATAAGATATACGTGGTTCACCCTCTCTCTAGGGCTATGTCCATAGAACTGTGCTTTATAATATATTAAGATGAAGCATATAGTTCTTGTCTGTGCTCTCAGCTAGCATATCTTCTTTCTTGTTCTCTCTATCTCTCCCCTTCCTGTGCACCCAGCTGCAGGACTGATCTCCGCACCCAACAAAAGATATTACAATACCAGAAGGCTCTTACACTTAGCACTTCTCTCTCACACAATAATCGTTCATGCTAATAACCAAACTAGAACGAACCCTCTTCCCTCATCTAGGTTCCTATTTATACATTACAATCACTCACCGACAGCCTTAGGTCGAAACTTAGGTGTCAAAACCCTAGATACCAAAACCCTAGGTGTCTAAAATCCTAAGTCAACTTGACCCACATTTTTAGGGCTTCACCATCCTGTCTTTACTTCCTTCTCGCGTGGTGCTCCAAAGCATCCAATGGTGGATTTTTCCACTTGTTGAGTTGTCCACAATCCGTCTTCCTTGTTGATATGTCATCCTCGATCTCCTCGTCCAATGGCTTGCTTCCTTTTACTTCGGTCCGTCTTTTCTGCTCTTTTGCTCACTTTAACCCAATAACAATCATTGTGTCTTCCACGCAGTTTGCATGTCACCTTTTCTTCCTTAATCTTCGCTTACTTCCAGAACCAAGGGCCAACACAATACAACCACGGTTAGCAATTTATGTGATGGCTTCATCATGGTTTCAAGTGACCAGTTATTTTGTCCATTTGAGCTCGTGGGAATAGAAGGGATGAAGGCTTCGACGCAGATGGATAGTGCATGGAGCAGCCCAGACATGCAGGTGATTTGTCAAGGTGACGTTAGGTTTAGAACCAAGCCTGCAGATATGAATGCCTCAAGTACATCGCACCAGGTAGATTTTGTGACCTTTCTGTTTGGAACGAACTCAACATTGATCATTACATGGGGTATTTTTGGCCAGTATTTTTGGCCAGTACTCGTCCGTGTAGTGGAAAAATCTATTTGTGGTTTGGGTAAGCCATTTCTGACCAGTGCTCTCCCTTTACTGCTTAGGATACTCTTTATCATTTTTCTATCAGATTTTCTCCTCCCAGAGTTTCTGTGATCCCCTTCGTTATTCCTTGAATCACCCACCACCTCGCCCTCTGCCTTGTCTTTGCTCCTCCAAGACCTTAACCCAGTGGTATTTTTTGATTTCGACTCCTCCTTTCTTTTTTCCATTACACAGAAAACCCATTTTGCTGCATATTTACGACCCCCTTAGCATCTTGGAAAATTCTCAAAGGAATCAAAGCGCATCAACACTAGTACATATGAAGGGTGTCAAGGGACTTCTTGTTGGATCTAGTCAGATGGAACCTGAGGAAGAATGTGTGGGCTGCCAAAGGACGTGAATTCAAATGGGAGATATTAGCTCCACTCTAACATTCGAAATTGAAACCCTCTCTCAACACAAACACCTGATTGAAAGGCTTCAAGATGAAAGTTATTCCCAGAGGAGTCAGATTGAAGAGTAGCATAGAAGTATGGAGATAATGCAACACCATTTGGACCATCTTGAATGAACTCATTAGCAACAAAGTACACTGGAAATCACCCAGGGAGCATCCAAGAATGTAAATTTAGTCATAGTCGATCAAATTCTGGACCTCAACGAGCCCCATACAGGATCAATTTGGGAGAAACAAGGCCCTTCAAAGATCAAAATGGAACTGGGTAGTTGAGTTCTTTTAAAATTTAGATGTCATGTTTTTATTTTCGATATATATCAATGAAGTATTTTATAGATTGTATTCTGTGAAATACAATCAATGTAGTATAGCTAGGGAAGGTGGAAACTCTATGGACACCAATTTTGTTTTAGTATTTTCAAGCTTCAAAGTCTTTACTTCTCGAAGGCCTCTAATGGCCCTTTTTTTGTAATACAATGGATTTATCCACACTTTTTAATATATATTTCCTAGTTCTTGTAAAAAAACAAAAAAAACATTATTGTTTATGCAAAGAGAATAATGATAAGAATAAAGTAAAAACAAGTAAGAACATTTAGCATAAAACTATGTAAAAATAAGTGAAAAAAGTAAAGTGTTCAATGTGGAGTGAAACTTAGTAAATAAGTTATGGTTATGCTAAGTGAGGAGATACGATGGTACTAGAGATATCGAGGTGCAATTGATTTAAGACAAATTTCTTTTGGCGCATTTAATAAAAAAAAAATTTCACACGTAATTTACTTACAAAATACTACAACCCATAAATAGAAACCATCCAACATGGAATAGAAAAGCGCGACATTTACTTCGCACAAGTGGTAAATAACTTCCATTTTTTTTTGCAAATCATAGAAAATGAAGGTGCCATAAATGACTCGATTATTGTGTAAATTACACAGCTTGTTAGAATCATCGGTGCATAATCATTGGAAATGCCAAATTGTGGTAGTGGAAACTATGAGAGTATCAACGATGAATTGTGCACGTAAGGGTCGAAAATAAAAGTAGTGAGGTCTTCATTGTGCGGGGGATATAAATGTGCAGAGTCTATGAAATGTGAAAAGTGGGTAAGTAAAAATGATTTTGACTAAGAAATTTTTGAAGAATAACTTGCATTGCAAGAAGAATTTTATACAATTCCGGATGATCAACAAACATTAACACCAAATCCTTTTAACTCATTAGATATGTCACTACATTTACACACACACACACACATATATATATATATATATATATATATTAAAAAATAAATACATAAAGTGAACTTAAGTTATGCATATGCTTAACTTAAAAAATAATGTTAAACATATATATCTTGTGCACATATATATCTTCGACACAGACATATGGTCCACACAGATATATCTTCTGCACGTCTGCACAGGCATATCCTCCACATATGAAACACTTTGTCTACTTTGAAACCCTGTGTGGATTATTCATATCACTCAAACTCCCACATTATTTTACTTCATAACTCCACACTTCCAATAGTTCCATAGTACATATTTTGACAAGCATTGCAATTTGCATGATAACTAGGTGGTTTATGTCAATTTTATTTTCTAAGATTCCACCAGTCATACTGAGAATTTTGATATGACCATATATCCACACTCTACACTAGTATATAAGTGAAATGTTCAATAAGGAGGTTAGAATATTTGGGAAGCAATGTAAAGTCTTTNTGTAGTGAAAACATTTTTCATAAAACTTTGTAAAAAAAAAAAAAAAAAGGTAAATTGTTCAATGTGGAATACAATTTAATAAACAAGTGAAGTGTTCAATGCAAAGTGATGCAGGAGAATCACTTTCAAAGTCAAATACGCAAGTGTGGAGGCAGAGATACGACATCTCAGCATGGCAGAATTTCAAATCAACATTTAACTCAGAAGTAAATCGAGTTGTTGAGATATTTTGGAAGCAACGTTTTTTAATATATCTTGTTTGTAAAATTCTTATACGGATGTAAGGAGTTGCATATATAGAGTGTCTAATCTTATCTAGAAATAACTGATATTTATTGTAATAGGACAAGGTAGGTAACCGCTAAGACCTGATAGGATAGGTTGCAGACATGACGGAGAGAGAGAGCTCATGGAGCCACTCCTTAGATAGTTGGTTATTGTATTGTAAAAGTAGGATGAGAGTAAGTAGCATAGGGATAGCAGGATAGAGTAAACGAAAGACACAGTGAAGAACTGGAATATTATGTAATTTGTTTCATCAATGAATATAATAGACATAATTGTCCAAATCCTTCGGACTGTGTTCATTTTGATATGTGATTGAATGAATGTTACATTCTGTGTGGGTGATTTAGTTCATTTTGTTCATGTATGACTGTTAAGAGTTAATCGTATGAGTTCGTGATGAACTATATAAGTTTCAATTGTTTCTCTTCTGAAACTCGTATGCAAGGTGTGCATCTCATACTCAATGAGTGTGTTGACAGAGTCTCGGATTGACTTAGAGGAGTTCAGAGAGAGCAAAGGGAACTTAGACCAGGTGCAGGAGTGCACAACGTCAAAGAGTGACCAAGGGTTGAAGAATCAGAACAGAGGAACGCAAGGAGTGAGGGAAGAATTTATTTTCAAGAAATCCTTCGATCTGAGTTTGACGAGATCCCAAGAACGTAAGAAGTGTGTGGGAAGTCGAAATATTCAAGGAGATCAAGCTCAAAAGAGAAACAGTTTTCAAAAGTGTAGATGAGGTCCAAGAGATGGACTCGTAGGAGGAACAAAGGTCAAGGCCTTTGAACACTTAGAAATTTTTCTAAGTTGGAGGAAGTCGAAAGCTCAGGAGGAGGAGCAACAATATCCCTTGGATCACAATGCAGAGGATCAACAATTGTCTGATCAAAGCAAGGTGCGTGAGCCTTAGCACTTTGGACACACAAGAGAGTGTACTTACCAAAGTCCCGAAGTCCAGAAGTAATTTGAGACTGCCCATCGTCAAGGAGGACAAGTGGTGCAAAATCCACAACTCTAGAAGTTCCTTAACAAGGAGGAGGTGAAATAGCCGAAGTAGATCCCGACCTTTGATCGCCAGGAGATACGTGTCAGCAGATCAGTGGTTTCGGGGAAATCACTTCGAGATTTTTAGTTGATAGTTGAAACTCCCGAAACCCGAAGTCTGAAGGAGATCTGGACCGTCAGATCCAGAGAGACACATGGCTATGGATTGTGATCTCTGGATAAATAACTTCAAGAGTTCAGTTAAGATTTGAAACTCCCGAAGCCTGGAGAGCCGAAGATCCAAGGTAAACCTCAATCGTCCGATCCAGAGGGTAGGTGGCATAAATCCATGGAATCCTGGTAAAGACCCAAAGTAAATCTCAATCATCTGATTCAAGATGACACGTGGCAAAAATATACATACTTCGAGGAGAAGTGAAAGTTGAGAATTAAAAAGTTTGAATCCCGAAGACTTGAAGGGATTTCAACCGTCAGATCAATGGGAGCCAGGTGCCAGTGGATTACCAGTTCCGGATAAAAGCAATTGGGGAAAGAGTTGATAATTGGGATTTCTGAAGTCTAGAATCCCGAAACAACCAGAGACGATGATTGAATAGGGAACATGGCAGAAGACCTATCATTGTAGGAGAAAGCAATGTTTGAGAGTTGAAAACTATGAACGCCGAATCGTGGAACAAGTCACATCCTTTGATTTGAAAGGGTCAGATCTGATCCATAGGTTTGAAAGGGGATGATATGAACCGTCAGTTCAGAAGCACCATCAACATCATAAGATCGACGTTCACCTCGCATTATGGGGACAGAAGGTGTTCGAACTTTAATAAATTGAGATCGGGCCGCAATCGAGACCATGATATTGGCAAAAGGAAACGTGGTGGATCGAAGTGAATTGCAGGGAGAAAATTAGTTTAGTTCCAAACCACTCTTGGGTGCACCCACAATCACGTGTTTACGTGAGGTCATCACCCAAGGTCACATCGAAGGAGGGGCTTATCAGAAACAGAGCTAGCGCCCAAACTCTAAGATTTTGCAAGTGCGAAGGGGAAGGTCGTGTGTGCCATAAGACTTGCACTAGAAACCCAAAAGGGCTTGTGGTTAGATATAGAACATGACCATCAGGGTTTCAGAGAGTCGTTTGACTCAAGAATTGGAGATCCTTGACCGAGAGGTCGTGTAGCCTTACAGGGGAGTAGGGGAGCTACATCAGGTGGTATCAGAGCTTATTTTGAATTTTTTTGTAGACAATGGACAAAGGAGAAAGGATATAAATTAATATCATTTGTGGTATCAAGATTTGATTCTGAAGATGACGTAGTGGAATCATGCCACCCAGAAGATGCAGATAGAATCCAGAAATGGAAGAAGAAATGAGGTGACTCAGAATGAGGCTGGATGCCATGGAAATATTTCAGAATAGAGCACCAAACACTGGAGATATCCGCGAAGTTGAGAGCGAAGAGATAGAGGTCGAAGAATATGTAGAAGAGAGTGTTGTAGAAGACCTCTTATTGAAAGTTGTTTCAAGAATAGGAGCCAGAGCAAAAATAGAAGTACCAATGTATGAAGGAAATTTAGAAGTTGAAGAATTGTTGGATTGGTTATGAGCTATGGACAAGTACTTCGATTACGAAGATATCGAAGAATACAAGATGGTGAAGCATGCAGTGACAAGACTGAAAGGTCATGCAACACTATGGTGGGATGAACTGCAAGCCGATTGTAGATGCAAGGGTAAGAAGAAAATTAAAAGCTGGGATAGGATGGTAGCCAAGCTGAAGGAAAATTTTATCCCAAAGGATTACCAAATCAATATATTCAGAAGATTGCAGAACTTGAGACAGAAAAGTTTATCAGTGAAGGAGTACATTGAAGAATTTTACAGATTGAACATTAGGGTTGGACAGAAAGATAATGAAGATGAAAAAATAACCAAGTATATCAATGGGTTGAGATATGAAATACAAGAGAAGATCAACATGATGTATGTTAGTAAAGTCGAGGATGATTATCAAGCAAACTTGAAAGATGAAGAAAAATTAGCCAGGAAACAAAGACAACGAAACAGAGTAGGAAATTCAAGTAGAGGTAAGGGAACCAACAGAGAGAAGTTTCAAAAACCAAAGCATGAAGCTGGAAAGCAACATAGTCGCCCTGAGAAAGGTGGAAGTTCTAAAGAAGGACAACACGGAGGAAGAATATATTTTCCTAGAGGAAGAGGAAGAGCTAGAGGAGGTTAAATTAGATGTTATGCCTATGGAAAACCAAGGCACAAGTCTTGGGAATGTCCCAAGAGAAATAAAGAAGGAGGAGGCGAAGCACACATTTCTGAAGCACATAAGAATGTGGAAGAAGAAGCAACAGAAGGAGGAAATAACCTCATGATGAGGAAAAATATTCTTAAACTAGAGAAGGAGGTAGAGGAACTAGTTCAATGAACAAGTCTATTCAGAACTGCTTGCAAGACAAAAGACATAGTTTGCAAGGTGATCATAGATAGTGGGAACACCGACAATCTAGTATCCATAAAGATGGTGGAGAAACCGGAACTGAAGACAACTGCACATCCAAACCCATACAAGGTATCATGGTTGTAGAAATGACATCAAGTAATGGTAAGTCAACAATGCCAAGTTGAATTTAAAATAGGAGGTTATAGGGATGAAATATTATGTGATGTAATTCCTATGGATGNACAACTGCACATCCAAACCCATACAAGGTATCATGGTTGTAGAAATGACATCAAGTAATGGTAAGTCAACAATGCCAAGTTGAATTTAAAATAGGAGGTTATAGGGATGAAATATTATGTGATGTAATTCCTATGGATGTTTGTCATATTTTATTGGGAATACCATGGCAGTTTGATAGAAAAGTTATTCATGATGGGAGAAAAAATACTTATACCTTGGAAAAGAATGGTAGGACACATATGTTGTTACCAATAGAAGACAAAGAGAAAAAGAGGGAATCTAGTTCAAGTATACTTCTCATGAGTGGGAAGGAACTCTTGAATGAAGTCAAGAAGGAGAAAGAAATGTAGTTTGTTGTAGTGAGGAAGCCTAGAGTTATCCTTACAAATACTTATGTGGAATATATGACTGAAGAGATCCAGGAACTGTTAGAAAAATTTGCTGACATAGTAGTGGATGAGTTACCTCACTCATTTCCACCCATTAGGAGTATAAGACATCATATTGACCTCATTCCAGGAGCTAGTTTACCAAACAAAGAAGCTTATAGGATGACACCTAGAGAGAATGAAGAAGTTAAAAATCAAGTCCAGGAGTTGTTGGATAAAGGTTTAGTCAGGGAAAGCCTAAGCCCATGCACAATACCAACTATGTTGAGTCCAAATAAGGATAGAGGATGGAGAATATGTACAGATTCCAGAGCCATCAACAAGATCACCATTAGGTATAGATTCCCTTTACCAAGGATGGATGATTTGATGGATTGTTTGAGTGGAGAAATCTATTTTTCCAAGATAGAATTGAAGAGTGGATATCATCAAATAAGGATGAGAGAGGGAGATGAATGGAAAAAAACATTCAAGACAAATGAAGGTTTGTTTGAATGGATGGTCATGCCATTTGGGTTGACAAATGCACCAAGCACATTTATGAGATTAATGAATGAAGTATTGAAAGACTTCATAGGCAAATTTGTCATAGTGTATCTGGATGACATACTAATCTTCAGTAAGACAGAGGGATAACACTAAAAACATTTGACATCAGTGATGGAAAAGTTGCAGCAAGAAAAAATGTTGATAAATATGAAGAAAATATCTTTTATGAAGACAAAACTCATATACTTGGGTTTTGTGATCTCTTCAAATGAATTGAAGATGGATCCAGAAAAGGTGAGAGCAATCAAAGGATGGCCAACGCTAGGAAGCATATTTGAGGTAAGAAGTTTTCATGGGTTAGCAAGTTTTTATAGAAAGTTTATCAGAAATTTTAGTGGTATATGTACACCCATGCTAGACACCGTGAAAAAGAAACACAAGTATTTTAGTTGGACAGAGGAAGCTAAAAAAAGTTTCAAAATATTGAAGGAGAAGATCACAGAACAATCGATTCTGGTCTTACGAGATTTTGGAAAAACATTTCAAGTGAGATGTGATGCAAGTGGAGTAGCTATTGGAGCAGTCTTGAGTCAGGATAATAGGTCAGTTGCTTATTTCAGTGAGAAGATGAATGACACTAAGAGGAATTATTCCACACATGACAAATAATTTTATACAATGATTCAAGCTTTGAAGAAGTGGATGAACTATCTATTTACTAAATAATTTGTCTTGTACAGTGATAATCAAGATTTGCAGTTTATTACTAGGAAATAAAAGTTGAATCAGAGACATGCTAAATGGGTATAATTTATGTAAAATTTTAATTTTGTTATTAAACATATTGTTGGAACTGCTAACAAATTTGCAGATGCTTTGAGCAGGAGGATTTTAATCGTACAATAATTCCAAGTGGAGACATTAGGATTTGAACACCTCAAGGAAATGTATCGAGAAGACCTAGATTTTAAGGAAGCTTATGAGGCATGTAAGAATCCTTTGTTGGGAGAGAGAAGCCCATGGAAAAAATATTTGATCTAGGATGGATTATTGTTGAAAGGGAGCTAATTATGCATACCAAGATGCTCAATGAGAGATAACCTGTTGAAAGAGACACACAACGGAGGTTTAGCTAGCCATTTTGGTCATGATAAGACATTTGCACAGCTGAGAAGTTCATACTATTGGTTGAGAATGAGGGCAGAGGTGAAAAGGTTTGTGAAGAAATGCATAATTTTCTAGTATGCAAAAGGAAGACAACAAAACACTATTTTATATCAGCCATTAACAATTCCAGAAAGGCTGTGAGATGCAATCAATATGGATTTTGTATTGGGATTGCTTAGAACCCAGAAGGGGAGTGATTCCATATTTGTTGTGGTGGACAGATTTTCAAAAATGGCACATTTCATACCATGCCAGAAAAAAATGATGCTACACACATAGCCAATTTGTTTTTCAGAGAAGTCGTGAGACTACATGGATTGCCTAGGAGCATAGTCTCAAAACAAGACACAAAATTTGTAGGACACTTTTGGAGAACTCTATGGAAGAGGCTGGGGACAAACTTGTCCTTTAGTTCAACATATCACCCTCAAACAGATGGACAGATTGAAGTAGTAAACATGAGTCTGGGAAACTTGTTAAGAAGTTTAGTCACTAAGAAAGGTCATCAATGGGATTAGATTTTGGCACAAGAAGAATTTTCATTTAACAATTCAGTGAACCGAAGCACAGTGAAAAGTCCATTTGAAATTATGTATGCTATACAACCAAGAGGGATTACAGAATTGAGAGATATAAATCAAGATGAGTTCAGAAGTACTGGAGCATAATATTTTGTAACAAAAATGCAGAAACTCCATGACAGAGTCAGAGAACAGCTATAGGACAACAGCCAGAAATATAAGAAGATAGTTGATCAGAAGAGGAGAGAAGTTCAATTCGAAGTAGAAGATGAAGTTTTAGCTCATTTGATAAAAGAAAGGTTTACAAGCGGGAAATATAACAAGTTGAATATGAAGAAGATAGGACCATGCAGGATTCTTAGAAAATTTGCAGCCAATGCTTATGAAATTGGATTGCCAGACAATGTCGGGATATCACCGATATTCAATGTGGCAAACCTGTATCCTTACAGGAGAGACAATGCAGGAGAATTAGATGACCATAAATAAGTTCAATGGGAAGAACAATTGCCCACAGCAGAAAAACCTCAGATGGAGAAAATAATTGAACAGAGAGTTGGAAACAAGACGAGGAGGAAGACATATCCTGAATACTTAGTGAAGTGGAAAGATCATCTAGTGGAAGATTCAAGTTGGGTCACATAACCTGATATTTTGAAGCATGGAAACACAGTGTAGGACTTCATGGATAGGAGTCCATGAATATTTTATCCAGAGGAGTATGATGCAGGAGCATCACTCTCCAAGTCAAATACAAAATCATGGAGACATAGATACAACATCTCAGCATGGAATAATTTCAAATCAACATTTAACTTAGAAGTAAATCGAGTTGTTGAGATATTTTGGAAACAATGTTTTTTAATATATCTTGTTTGTAAAAGTCTTATATGACTATAAGGAGTTGCAGATATAGAGTGTCAGCTCTTATATGGCAATAACTGATAGTTATTGTAATAGGACGAGGTAGGTAACCGCTAAGACCTGATAGGATAGGTTGCAGATAGGATGGAGAGAGAGCTCATGGAGCCACTCCTTAGATAGTTGGTTGTTGTATTGTAAAAGTAGGATGAGAGTAAGTAGCAGAGGGATAGTAGGATAGAGTAGATGAAAGACGCAGTGAGGAAATGCAATATTATGTAATTTGTTTCATGAATCAATAGAATAGATACAATTGTCCAAATCCTTCGGACTGTGTTCATTTTGATATGTGATTGAATGAATGTTACATTCTGTGTGGGTGATTTAGTTCATTTCATTCATGTATGATGGTTAAGAGTTAATCATATGAGTTCGTGACGAAACTGGATAAGTTTCAATTATTTCTCTTCTGAAATTGGTATGCAAGGTGTGCATCTCGTACACAAGGAGTGCGTCGACAGAGTCTCGGATTGACTCAAAGGAGTTCAAAGAGAGAAAATGGAACTTTGACCAAGTGCATGAGTGCATAGCGTCAAGGAGTGACCAAGCGTTGAAGAATCAGAATAGAGGAACGCAAGGAGTGCGGGAATAATTTATTTTCAAGAAATCCTTTGATCTGAGTTTGACAAGATCCCAGGAACGCAAGGAGTGCATGGGAATTTGAAATATTCAAGGAGATCAAGCTCATAAGAGATATCACTTTTCAGAAGTGTAGATGAGGTCCAAGAGATGGACTCGTAGGAGGAACAAAGGTCGAGGCCTTTGAACAATTAGAAAATTTTCTAAGTCAGAGGAAGTCAGAAGCTCAGGAGGAGGAGTGACAACAACTGTTGGATCACAATGCAGAGGATCAGTAGTCATCTGATTAAAGAAAGGTGCACGAGCCTTAGCACTTTTTACACACATAAGAGTGAACTTACCAAAGTCCTGAAGTCCCAAAGTAATTTGAGACTGTCCATCGTCAAGGAGGAAAGGTGGCGCAAGATCCATAACTATGGAAGTTTGTGGACAAGGAAGAGGTGAAATAGCCGAAGTAGATCCTGACCGTTGATCGCCAGGAGATACGTGTCAGAAAATCAGTGGCTTCAGGGAAATCACTTTGATATTTTCAGTTGAGAGTTGAAAATCCTGAAACCTGAAGTCCAAAGGAGATCTGGACCATTAGATCCAGAGAGAAATGTGGTGAAAAATTGTGATCTCTGGAGAAATCACTTCGAGAGTTCAGTTGAGAGTTGAAACTCTCGAATCCCGGAGAGTCGAAGATACGAGTTAAACCTCAATCTTATGATCCAGAGGGTAGGTGGAATAAATCCATGGAATCTGGGTAAAGACCTGAAGTAAATATCAACCGTCTGATTCAAGGGGACACACGACAGAAATACACATACTTCGAGGAGAAGTTAAAGTTGAGAATTGAAAATTTTGAAGCCCAAAGACCCAAAGGGATTTCAGGCATCATATCAACGGGAGAGACGCACCAGTGGATTACCAGTTCCAAATAAAATCAATTGGGGAAAGAGTTGAGATTTGATATTTCTGAAGTTCGGAATGCCGAAACGACCAAAGTCGTTGATTGAAGAGGGCATGTGGAAGAAGACTTGTCATTGCGGGAGAAAGCATGTTAAGCCCTAATATTGGCTCATTACACCTTAATTGGGGCATATTAGATTAGTAATGTTATTTTATTTATGTCGGCTTTAG
>SNQJ01S0200458.1:9807-26773 GCA_010110895.2 Picea sitchensis | reverse complement strand
ACTGTGCATGTGTGTGATTGTTTATTTATTACTGCTCATTATTGGATAATAATTCTACATTGATATAACATTTGAAGAAAAAGGATTATAATTACGTTATTACTGATTCACCCCCCCTCTCAGTAATCCAACAGAAAGAAGCAAGAGAATAGCAGGTTGTACTGTGACAGTGAGAGTTCCATTCATCTTGAAAATAAATCAGCTTTCCATTCGAAGACTAATCATATACAGTTGAGGTACCACTTTATACGATCAATCTTGGAAGATGGACATTTGAAGTTGGAAAAGATACACACTAGCCAGAATCATGCATACATGTTAACAAAGGGAGTAACCAGGGAGAAATTGAGTTCCTACTCAGTTTCAGTTGGTCTTCAAGAATGAATATGAAGATGAGAAATTTTCCAGGTCCAAGAAGGTTTAGAGTCTATCATATATAGCAGTGGTGGATTTGTTGAGATCAGTCTCCAAAGGGGAGATTGTTGGTTGTGGAGCCTGATTATCTTCCTGATTCAAAGGTATTTTACTTTCAGCCGTGTTTATACCCCATGAAGTATTTACACCCCAGAAGTATGTACACTCTTCCACGCAGGGGAGTGCAAAGGGGGGGGTACCCCCTCTGCAGGGTCCGGGGGGGCTATCCCCCCAACTGGGGGGTTTGGGGGCGAAGCCCCCAAAGAAAAAATTGCCTTGTAAATGTATATTGTAATTTCATTGTAAATTTGGACCGTTCATTATAAGGTCGCAGATCTAACGATAGAAATTATGTTAGGGTTTTTGCCCTAGAATGCAACCCTCTTTTATGAGGGAAATGTATTGCGGCTATGGATGATGGCGAGTATTGTATTCTGAGAGAGGATATTGTGAGAGAAAGAAGAGGAAGTTACAACGAGTTTTGTTGTAGGTTGTATCCCTTCATTTGCTAGATAATAATAAAGGAAGGACCTAGCAATTTCTCTCGTGGATGTAGCCCACACTGGGTGAACCACGTAAATCCATGTCTCTATTGTATTGTGTATCTTCTATGTTCTGTTTCCGCATTTGTTTTATTTTATTGCTCTGTGGTCCTGTTTTTCTAACAAACATTGGCTCCACAGGGGATGGCATGCTCCCTGTGAGCTGCCAAGAACAAGCAACTTCAGTGTCTTATCCTAGGGATATGGGGTCATTTATTAAATAGAAATAAAAAATAAATTGATATTTACAATGGAGGGGACAACCACTCATGTATTAATAAAAATATTTCTTCATAAAGTGCCCATTAATAGGGCCACCAAAAACTTCAAAATATTCCAAGTTCTGCAATTTATAAGTATTATTTTGAAAAACTTCAGAAATCTTAAAACGACCAATCCACAAGGCTTCAAATTTACCATGTTTTCCTTTGTCTTGCATGGGTGCATCCCACTTGAGCATTGGATCTCCCATCTGGAAATATTCTTTTCTTACCTTCTTATCAAAATCTTGCTTGATCTTCTATTGATTACTTTGTGCTTTATCAAGGAGTTGCTCCTTGGTCGGTTGCACTTCTACTAGCTGATGCATCCTTCTGATCATATCATCTGGTTCTCCTTGTTGATCCTGAAGGAAATTTTCCACAGGAAAGGGAAGATGAGTGGGAAAAATAGCTTCAACCCCATATAAAATTTGAAATGGGGAAATACCAAGTGATCTCTTTGTAGTGACTCTATCAAACCACAAGGCAAATTTTAGCTTTGAGTCCCATGCTTTCTTGTTGTCCTCCAGTAACTTCTTGATGATCTTTACAAGGCTCTTATTAGAATATTCTGCTAAACCATTACCTTGAGGGTAATAAGGGGTAGAATGAAATAATTGAATCCCATACTTCTAACAAAACTTCACCAATGGTTCAACTTTGAAAGATGCATCATTATCAATAACAATCTTTCTTGGACAACCAAATATTGACATAATATCTTCAAGAAAACCAATGATTACCTTGTGTGAGGCACTCCTTGTAGGAATGGATTCTAACCACTTGGTGAAATAGTAAGTTGCAGTCAAAATCCATCAGTGTTGACCACTTGAAGCTGGATGAATTTCCCTAATGAAGTCAAGTCCCCACTGCTGGAAGGGACCAAAAACCACCACATGATTCAGAGGAAAATATTTCAGTTGTTTCTTTCTTGAAAACTTCTGACATTTATCACATGCCCTAATATTTTCACAAACATTAGAAAAAAGGCTAGGGAAAAAATACCCAGCTCTCAGGATCTTATATGATGTGGTTCTCTAAAAGTGATGACCCCCACACAAGCTGTCATGAAAATCAGTCATGGCCCTTTGAGACTCTTGTGGATATAGACATCTCAAGAGAAACCCTATAGGATCTTTCCAATACAATATGTGATCAATGAGACAATATCTGATTTCCTTTAGTTTCAAAGATCTCACCTTGTTCTTCTCCAAACCATCACGAGGCTGCAACTTTTGCAGAAAATAAATGATGTCTTTGTACCAAGTACATTTTGCCAAGTTGGGACTGATATGAGAGCTTTTGACAAAGATGTCAATTTTCTGATTTTCAGAGTTTAGGTTCATGAAATTAAACCCCGGTTCTTTGCAATTTGATTCAGCCAACAATCTAGATAAACCTTTCCCTTTAACCAACTTAATAGGATTCATTTCAAGCTCAAAATATAGAATTTTGGCAATCCACTTGCTCCTCTTCCCATCTATGTCAGGCTAGATTAGTATTTCCTTCACAAAGGTTGATGGGACATAAGCAATAATCTTGGATTGAAGAATGTATACCTTGAAAGCATTAAGGGCTTTAACCAAAACATAAGCCTTCTTTTCCATAATATCATAGCTCATCTCCGCATCCCTTAATGCTCTGCTGAAAAAGGAAATAGGTTGGTCCATCCCATCCGTGTTTTTCTTAAGAAGGACAGTAACCAATGTGTCATGTGAGGAAAAAGAAAATATCATAAATTCCTTTGAATAATCAGGATTGATGAGAATAGTTGCTTCATTCAATGCTTGTTTTATTTGGTCAAAAGAATTTTGAGCTTCAGTAGTCCATTTCACCTCATTTCCCTTTCTAAGCATAGATGTGATGCACTTAGCCAATTCAACAAAGTTAGAGATGAATCTTCTCAAAAAAAATATTTTACCCAAGAAAGAATGGATCTCCTTCTTGGATCTAGGAAGACATAAAGTCTGGAAGGCCTCTACTCTACTTGGATCAATACTTACCCTTATGTTGATACAATGTGTCCCAACAACTTGCCTTCTTTCATAGCAAAGACTTCTTAGGATTGAGAGACAACCCAAACTTTCTACACTTCAAGAAAACTTTCTTCAAATGATGATAATGTTCCTTATCAGATCTTGAGAACACTGTAATGTCATCCAGATAGATGACCACAATTTTTTCCTTCTCCCCAATGAAGGAAATATCCATTGCTCGCTGAACGGTTGCTCCTGCATTCATTAGACCAAAGGTCATTTTAGCATACATGAGTGTTCCCCAAGGAGTAGTGAAATTTGTCTTCTCTCTATCTTTAGTTAGGACAAAGATCTGATTCTATCCTGAGAAGCCATCAATCATAGACATCCTTGTTGAACTAGTCACCCTCTACAAATTATGCTCTATCTTTGGCAAGGGGTAATTATCTTTCTTGGAACTTCTATTCAAATTTTTGAAATCAACACAAAGTCTGATTTCACCATTATTTTTCCTCATAGGGAATAGGTTGACCACCCACTCAGAGTACCTTAAAAGTATGATGATATTAGCTTCAAGCAGCTTCTTGACTCCCTTTTCCATAATAGGCAACAACATGGGATTTATCTGTCTAAGTTTCTGCCTAAATGGGTTGGTCTCATCTTTCAAAGGGATCTTATGTTCAATGATGCTTGTATCATAAGTTTGTAGATATTCATATTTCCAAGAAAATACATCATCAAATTCCTTTAATAACTTCACATACTCAACCCTTTGCTCCTTTGATAAACTGCTAGACAATTTGACATATTTTGGATTTTCCTCTGTACGTAAGTTTCATTCTGTCACATCATCTTCTTCATTTGAACCTTTAAACTTCACAACAACATCATTTCTGTCAAATAATCTCTCCAAAGGAACCAATCCTTTTGGAATATGGTTACTGGGCAGTGGGACAATCTTGTGGTCTACAATTTTATTTAGCAAAATATCAACATGAGGGATTTTTGTATCATCATGATCTTGATCAATGTGAATAGAAGAAAACTCTTCCATAATTTCCATAAATCTCTTAATCTCAAGATCATCCTCAAATACCTTCCAATGTTTGACATTTTCAGGTATAGAGGGTCTATACTTTACTTCCACATCATATTTGAGCTTGGGGGGCAAAGGGATTTTAAAATTACTTGTAGAAACAACCAAAAAATCTGCCATATCATTTTCTTCTCATGGAACAAAAGATATGTTAAAAGCTAAGAAACAAATATCGATAAGATCCCAAACTTCATTTTTGTAAGTCCTTAACCTGGGGTTTTTAGCTTGATACATATTTTTAACCTGATGCACAATTAGTTCAACATCCTCAAACACTGCTAACACCTCAATCTTCATATCTTTAGCAACCCTCAAACCCAAAACACGAGCCTCATACTCTGCTACATTATTTGTAGTTTCAAATTCTAGTTTATGAGACAAAGATATGATTTCTTGGGTTGGGGAGATAAAGACCACTCCAGCACCAACACTTTCTTTAGAATAGGCCCCATCAAAATACATCTTCCACACTAGGTTATTTTGAGGAGGTGTCTCACAAGTTTTAATAGGTTGTTTTCTAATTTCAATAGGTGTTTGAGGAGCATCAGTGAGTTGTAAGATATTGGATCCTAGATCAGTGTCAACTGCAAAAATGGTGTGGTTTGTAGGATTAGATTCATCACTGATGATGTAAGCTATTTGTGCTTCCCTATAAAGCCTTATATTCTCTCCTCCAAATACAAGAATAGTGGCATATGAAAGGTCCATCTGCAAAGTTCTCCCTAGTATCTTGATCCAAGATATTGACAATAGAATCCCAAACTTAGGGGGGACATTATCCACCAAAATATCCATGACCACACTCTTCATGGGCAATTGAAACAAGGTAACAACCAAGTCTTTGATCACTCCAAGGCATTTCACTTTTCTGGAGTCAAATGACTATAGGTCATGATAGGTTTTAGTAATTTTCATACCAATCTCATCCATGACATTTTTAGGCATAAGGTTATGAGATGCACATGAGTCCATCAAGAAGTTGTGCAAAAAATTATCATGAGTATTCAATGATCTGTAAAATGAAGGAGAAGAGTCATCCCTATCTTCTACCAAAGGTCCCAATATGATTGTTGGTTTTTCATCTTGTAGGTTCACTGATTCTGTGGAATGGAAGATTCAAGTTGCAACATCTTGGAAAGATATATTTTGAACTCTTCATTTTTAATCAGTTCTAAAAATGGTACTCAAAATTTTATCTTTTGAATTTCATTCTCAAAACTAAAAGAAGAGGGAGATTTAAGAATCTCCTTAATTTCTGGAACATGGGTCTTAACCATTGTTTGAGGGTTTTGTTCCTCTTTTTCTTTGTTGTTAGAAACCACAACCTTAGCATAATTTTTTGTTTTGTTGGGATGATCTGATGTACTAGGCTTCCCATCCTTCTTTTTTTACCTTAAGTTGTATTTATTTTGGTTTTCATTATCTTTTTCCCCTTTAATCAATTCATTCAATTGACTGTCCATAAGAGACTCCTCATATGCAGACTGCGTTAGATGAGGGGATGGAGAGGTATCACCCACACAATGAATTTGTGGATGTGTTTCTTCATCCTCTCCTACTTCATCATCAACCATGTTATTTTGAAGAGGAGTCTTAAATTTTTGGTCATCCCTATTTCTTTGATCTCTTTGAAGGATTCGAGGGGCATTATTTTGTCTCCTGAAATTTCCTATGTTATCAGTATTTTGTGTATTTCTATAAAAAAAAATTCCCTCAAGCTTCATTTTTTCCATTTCAGCAGAAAATGATTTAACCAGTTTTGTTAGTTCATCTACTTGAGGATTAACACCTGAAGAATCATAGGTTGAAGCTTCAACCCTATTTTTTCTCCTATCTCTATCAGATTTTCCCATGAGCTTATCAACTGCCAATATATTTGATTCTACCTCCAAGGTTGCATCTTGCATATGAGCTAGATAGGTATATCTCATTTCTCTCAAAAAGAGGCAAAACTCAGGGTCAAAAGCACTGGCATAGGTTATCTTGGCAGATGTTTCAGTGGGCTTACTTTCTGTGGAGATTTTGTTGTACATTTTATTAAATCTCTTTGAAAAATCTGAAACGGGTTCCCCTTATTTTCTCTTGAGTGACCCAAACTATGTAATATAATATAAGATATCTTTCTTATCTCCCTAATGCCTCAGAAAGACATCATCCAGATCTTCAATTCCAGGAAAATATCTAGGAGTTAAACCCCTAAACCATTTCCTAGCCTCACCATCAAGGATTTGTACAAAAAATCTCATCCAAACATCTTCATTTTCAATATTAAGATTTCCAACATAGCTATAAAAGGTTTCAAGGTGTTCCTCTGTAGTTATGTCCTCTTCCCCTTTAAAATTGGGCATGTACTTTATATAGTCTCCAATTGGGAGAACATTCATAGGTTGAGGCAACACAAGAGGGGAATACCTATCAGCCACTATGGAATCCATCCTATTTCTAGGAAGGTTAGTACCTTCCATTGGACTATAAATTCTAGGATAATGAGGAGGAGATTGAGTCTTGATTGATACAACTGCAATCTTGATTATGGTGTAGCTTGGGAGAAGGAGAAATATAGGATGAATAAATTTTAGTTTTCACAAGGAGAGGTTGAGTCTTGGAAGAGGATGGTGTAAATTCGAAGGGAAATGAGGTTTCTTCTTCTTTGGTCACAACAATTTTAAGAGAGGGAGAATAAGGAGAACCTAGGTTATGAAAATCCTCTAAGATTTAAATTCTAAACCAACTTACAACCTCACGGGAGGAAATAACTTCAAAACTTTCTTCTTTCAATCTGGGAGAAAAAGAAGAATATTCCACAGGGAAATCTTCAAAATTTAAATTTCTAGAAATTTCAACAGAGGATAAAAGAGGAGCACTAGATACATTTATTGGTGTTTTAAAAGTGGAATCGGGAAAATGACCAGTAGTACTTGGAACAACAACTGAAAAGCCTTCTTGAGAATATTTTCCTTTCTTGATGATCTTCTCTAGGTCATCTTTAGGTGTAGCCAGAGGTAGATGTGGGGTAGACCTCGTGTGTCTGCCTTTAGGAGCCACAACTGAAACATTGGAGTCTCCAGGTGAAAAATGCAGTCTTCAATGTACTGATTACTATGCACCTTCAGAATCAATATTTCTTTGTCGTTCGATCCCAGGGAAATGTTTTCACTTCGTTCCCCGAAAATGATGCCAAGAATGTTATCACTGAAAGTTACACTTTGACTACTAAAGTGCAAGCTCAATACCCATCAATAGGTTTATGAGATCAATCTTAAAATGTGGTGTCAAATGGATAAAACCCAGTTCAACAATGTCAAAACAGAGGAAATTCTAGGTGAAATGCATCAGCAAAAGAGGTCTTGTTTAAATTAGATTAGGTTTTTGAGGATTAGTGTGAATAGAAGGAAGACTTAGTAAGAAAGTGAAGTGACTCTACCACTAGCATCTTTCTTTACCAGTAGACAAATGAGAGAAAAGATTCAGATACAAGAGATTCTTAAATCCAAGCAAAAAAAAACTCTAAGAAAGCTATAACAATATCACAATCAAACATCCATTGTAATATAGCTACAAAATATCATTTGAATCATTCAATGACAATAAAGTTTCATAGTGAGAGAGACATAAGATGGAAAGAGAGAAAACTAACTTCCATTAAACAAGATTTCATCAAGTCTGATACGTCAAAACCAGAGTAAGATTTGTTTTATTAAAATCACCAAAAAGGTCTTTTACATCAACCATTCGAACCTCTAAAATGTCTTATAATGCTTCTTGTATAGCCTAGATAGGGGAAAATAGCATACAATGTGAGTTTCATCCTCTAACATAGGATTCTTCCATCTTAAACTGAAGATCTTACACATGTACAAACTGGAAAAAACAAACTGCTAAAAAAAAGGTTAATGTTGGCAACTATCCTAACACCTTAGTATTTCATAATGAGGTGTCCTTTGAGTGCATTTCCTTTGTTTCTAGGTATCCTCCAGCTTTAACTGGCCTCCTAACATGTGTACCGTGCTCCCCTAGCCATCCATCTGGTGACCATTGATCCTCTTGAACCCATCAAAATAGGAGTTTGCAACGAATATTGTAGCGCTGACTGTATCATCTAGTTCGCAGTGGAGTTCGCAAGGAAGTTTGAAACGTTTGACAATGTAGACCAGTTCGTAGCACCAGGCACCGTGAAATGTCTTGTAGCTTCCCAATTTGTCCAGTTTGAGCCAAAAACACCCAAAATTTTTTCCTATAGTTAGGTAAGCTTGTAGAAGCCTAATAATATGGTGTATGAATAAAAACTCAGTTATAGGCATTATACTTCCTCAAAACCTTCAAAAATGCAAGGATAAGCACTTCCAAAATTGAGATTCTTTAAGACATTTCACTTCACTTCCTAAGTCTAGTACTCCTTCTGGTGGCAGTTTGGGCCAACATATTCAAATTTCTTTGGGCTAACTCTTCCTTGAAAGGTTGCAGCTCCAGTTTAAGTCTTCTGATCTGAGCTTGTAAATCCTTGTTTTGTCTGTATAAATTCTTAAGCTGCCTATGGAGGGGCAAAAATATCTTTGTTGTAAACCTGGCTTTATCAATAGTTTCCAAATACATATCCATCAAATCCTTCAACTTTTTTCTCTCAGCCAACCCTTCTCCCTTCAAGTTATCAATCTCCTTTTTGTATTCATTGAGTTGTCTGATCAATCTTTTGAAGGTAGGGTTTTCTGTGGGAGTGGTTATGTCTATGACCTCAATATGATTTTCAACAGCTTCAACATTAACTTTACCTTTTCTCTTGATGGGAGCTTATGTTATTTCTCCTTTTTAAACACTTTCCTTCTTGGTTGATGACCTAGTGAAGGGCCTCCTATATTTAGTTTCAACTTCAATAGATGGTGATGGGAAAGGTAACCACCTTCCCTTTGTTCATGTGGCTTTAACTGATGGAACTTTTGCTAATTCTGGAGCTGGTTGGGGTGAAAATTCCCTTTTTGGAGAGTGATGAGATCCCCCTTCTTCTTCTTGTTCATTAGGAGCCTCATCATTTTTAGCGATGTCTTTTATCTTCCTCTTCTTATTGGTCTCTGTATGTATAGTTCTATCAGCCTGAAGAGGACTTTGCACTTTGGATTGTGGACTAGGAGCAACATTCAATTGCAAATGTGCAGAGGCAATGAACTGCTCCCAATGAATGTTTTTCTTATTCAAATCCTCCATCACAAGCATCTTAATCAACCCTGAGTGAAAAACACTTGTGTCCACAACCTTGGACTTGGATTGGACCCTCTCATCCATTTTCCCAATGCTTCTAAGAAAATAGAAAGGGAGGTTCATGAGGTCTTTTCCTGTGAAGTGCAAAAAAAGTCTAATGTGGTACTGATAAATCATATTGAACCTACCCTCACAGGTGAAATATATTTGGATCACCCTTAGCATCTTATCAAATCCCTCGACCATGTGACTCTTAGGCACTCCCTTTGATAGGTTGTCTCCCTGAGATTATGGTTTAAGGAATTCTTTAGAGAAGGTTGCATTTAGATTCATGGACATAAACCATCTTTCACCAGTGTTAGGTATCTCAGTAGTCGTTGCTATGGTTTCTTCAGATACCTCAAGTTCAAGAGTACCCACCTTAGTTTTGGTTCCATCAAAATTCAAGGCAAATTCTCTAGCTACCTCAGGGTTCCCCCTCTACATCTTCTGACAAAAATTGAAACATCCCACTCTTTGGAAGACCTCCCTGATCAGAGGTTCAATAACAAACAACTACATGTCATAAGGTTCGATCCTCACTATGCCCCCACCCTTGTGAGCCTTCTTTTGTTGTGGAGTATCCATTGATGTTATAGGAAGAAAACTAAGAGAACAATCTGAGAGATGCAAGAGGCAAAACATAAAGACAAAGGTCTTAGGGCTTGAATGGATAATATTTTTCAAAGGTTGGTTCTATCTAAGGATTTAGATTGTTTCATCCTATTTGACCTCTAAGCTTATGAAAGGGAAACTGATAGTTTGGAAATGTAAGAAGACCATACAAGAAAATGGAGATACAAGGCGAAATGTTGCTGCAAAATATTTTGTTCAATATCTCACCCTCACTATTACAAAATCATCATAACTTTATTGGCAAAGTTCTTTCAATTTCCAAAACAAAATAGATAGAATTTAGAATTGAAAATATTAATGGTAATCAACTAGTACAGATTGTGAGGTAAGTGAATAATAGTGTTGAGTTGTTGCACAGGGTTTGCAGCGCCAAAACAACACGGTAGAATTCACAACATAAACAACAAAATCCAAATAAGGGATAGGCAAAGTGGCCTGACAGCAAGGCTTGTTTAATATTTGGTAAAATAGGTTGTTAGCTCTACAATTGGATAAGAATCATGATAACAGAGGTAAGAGGGATGGTTGGTAGCGTAGATCACCAATTCATAGCACCTAGGAGAAGAAATTACAAGCACAACCTTTTATTGTTCTTTAATAGGGCTTAAAAATCTCATGGAGTACCTGGAGGCTGAGGCTTAAAAGTTGATATTCTTGAGCTTGGACGAATCAAATTGCAACTGGTATAACCTCCAACTCAATTTTGTCATCTAGTTCGCATCAAATTCCGTAGCACCTATCTGAAAACAACAGTTTCTGCAGCGCCGAGCTGGGAGGAATTTGAAATCGTAGAAAAATAGTTAGAAAAGATTTAAATGATGATCTCCCAGGTTATTTCCTTAAAAACATAAGTGTTGAAAACAAGGATATCAACTGACAAATCATTATAAGTGCAATTATGGTGATGAGAGCAAAGTGTACTTGAGATGCGTTGCGAAATGTCTGATGAGATGGCAACGTACAAAACGAACTTGATTTGACATTCTAACGAGTAGAGGGACAAAGTGGAGGGGTTTTAGTACATCAAGTAAGTGGTGACATGTCAGGGTGGTGGTGGAGGCATAAGGATGATGGCTTGTCTAACCTTGTCATAAAGATGAATACATAAACCAAGGGTTTGGACCAACATTAATACTAACTTTATTTGTTCTAAAACCTAAAAGATTATAGGGAAGAGGACAAAAGTAAAAACTAAACAACATTAAGGATAAAAAACAAAAACCTAAGGCTGAATTGACCCAATCAATTCCATGTGATAACAACTACTATCAACCTAGATCCCTCTTAAATTATCAAAGAATTTACACCTCGAGAGATTTGATCTCTCTCAATGTTTAATAAATCGATAATTGAGATGAATCTATTCTAATTAACTAATTTTATTAAAAACTAATTAAATACCAAAAACAAACACTAACTTTAATCATACAATAAATATAATACCTATCATATCAAATCAAGTTAATAAGAACCATAACTAAATGGCGTCCTTAAGTACCTCTTGTTACCTCTTGTTTCATAATTATCTATAAAATCATTATTTTTACACTTAAGAAATGATCATGCACATGTCCATCTAAATGCACTTCTAACTAAGCTTCTATAGCATATCCTTATTTTTCTCCTTATACACATGTCTTAAATGTTCACTAATATTCCTCTTTTCAATACATTTCTAACTAAGCTTATAAGGCGAGACCCTTGTTCCTTCTTTAACACTTTAAGTGTTCTCTATTATTAATGTGTATTTACATATTTTGAATGGAAATCAATCCAAATATTTTAAGCATTTATAATTATATGAGTCGTGTTTTCATTTTGCAATATGTATAATCTAAATTGTATTCTTTGTATAATCTAAATTGTAGGTTCCATATTATATTAGGTTCCATACTTTAACTTGAAGGAAGCATCCGTTTCAATAGTCATGGTATGTAGTGAGTGTATCATAGTTTCTCTTTAAACATATCGAAGTTTTGACATGAGACGAAAATCGTGGCCATTAACATTGTTATGTAAATACATCTAACACACATTTCATATGAAATATATGTCAAATAATGCATTGCAAAGTCGTGGCCATTAACATTGTTATGTAAATACATCTGACACACATTTCATATGGAATATATGTCAAATAATGCATTGCAAAGTTTTAATGCCATTTCAATCATTGAAAAACAAAATGTTGATCTATGGTTTATTCTTTATCAATGCATGGTTCCTTCTTTGTACAATAACGTTCCAAGAGTATGGTAATCTATCTTAGGTATAATATAGGCCGCATTTTACTCCTAAGGCTAGGCCAATATACATAGATTGAATTTGTTTCTATATACTTTCCATTAATAATATGATATGGAAGGTAGATGATTAACATAGTAAATGAACCTCCTCATGAGTTATAAATCAAGTATACCATCCCATTATAAATCAAGTATACCATCCCATTTTATGTTAAGAAAGAAGATTATGATCCTACAACAATAATAAGAAAGTAATTTAATAAAATAGCAAGAAGAAAATGAAATGATAGTGATGTGGTAAAAAACAAAATCACGAAGAGAAGTAACTAAAAGATTCACAAACAATTCTATTATGAAATAATATGTTCTTTTTATGTCATTAATAAGTAAATATTTCCATATTGTTTCTATTTTCATTCTACATCCATAAACACATAAATTTCTAGGATTTCTAAGTCCATTCACCCTAATAAGTAGATCTTTACTAATCCATCAACCTCCTTAGAGGCCCCAGTAGTAGACTCTTAGGCTTTGATACCACTTTATAATAGTCCATTAGGGTGTTATCTTCACAATTTGTTTTTGACTATAAATATTTTCAAATGATTTTTAAATGAACTTTTGTATTTCTCCTAGTTTTGGAATGTACTTATCTATATGCTCAATAAATTAATCAACCATGCATTTTAACTTTTCTCAAATTAATTAAAACACACATGCTAATTCAAAGATATTTTTACATGTTTAATCAAATACATTTTCATGTGTAATAAACAATTATAACCAATACGAATGGTGCCATGTTTCTCCATTCTCTTCAGGAGTTACTTTTCAGTAAGTACCAATGGTTCCATGTTCATGCATGCCCTTCAAGTATCTAACTTTCTCGATGGGGGAAATGGGGAAACTATTGAGACCTTGTTAACTCAACTTGTATTACCCTTGTTGAAAGACTAATGATCATTGAGGAATAACAATACCTCTTTGTTTCATGTCCCTCATCTAAAACTCATGAGTGACCAAATATGTGGCCTACCCTCATCGCAATGTGCAACCTTTAAGTAAAAGTGTCACTAGTTTTTCAACCCAAGCCATGGAAAATAAGATCTAGTCGAGGGGAATACGAATCTTGATCCTCTTCTCCTAATGATACCTTGTACACTTTCATACAACCCCATTTATCCATTTGTAGATTGATCGACAAGTGTATTCGTTATGCCTACACACACCTACATCAATGCATCAAATTGTTCCATAATCACAAATTAAATAATATTGTAAATCACATAGCATATCCTGACTCAATATGGAGTCCATACAATGTTGATATCTCCCACATCAATGTACACTTGTGACTTCCCTGTCACCCTAGGAAAATCATCAATAACATTTGAAAATAATTGCATCAAAAGAAACTTACCATATGAAATGTATCATAACCATATGAAATGATAATGCTGATTACATCATATCAATGTACATTTTATCCATCCATGGTTCACATAATCATTTAAATAAAATTCATTCAAAATGACCATTAAGTCAATTAAAAACCAATCAAAACAATCAAAGAGTCTGAGTTTACCATCATAAAACAAGTAAATAAACAAGGTCATTGTCTAAACAAAATGCCCTCAAATAATAAAGTCCAATACATAAAGATATTCAAAACAAATGGGGAACTACATACACTCCCTCTTCAAGAAACTTTGTCTTGAAGTTCTAGAATAAATATAGAAATCACTGACACATTTCAGTTGCATTCTCCCAAGTTGTAGAACTAAGACTATAACTATCCCATTGGATCTTTACCTAGTCTATCGAGTGAAAATAAAGTTGTCAAGTGTCAGTCCAAAATGAAGTTTAGTTCGGCCATTAGGGCCCCCTCATTAGACATCTATAAATAACTTGAATCAATAGTTACGTGAGAAGGGTATGAAATTTAATGATGTAAAATAGATACATGAAAAACATCATGTATATAATCTAATGACAACGACCATGCAAGAAGATAAGTAATTGGTCACTCTCTTTCAAGAATTTCAAATGGTCCCACTTATCATGGTGACAACTTAGCTCCCTTTCCAAATTTAATTGAACTATTTTGTGGTCTCAATCGCAAGAATATATTATCCCCAACTTTGTAACTTTTTAGATCGACTCTACATGCATCTGCATAACTCTTCTTCCTATATTGCACTTCTTTTAATATTCCTTTAATCATTTTCATTTGTTCTTCCATTTCCTAGATTCCTTCCGGTCCAACTAGGATTCTATCCTCCAATCTATCCCAACTAAGAGATGTCCCACACAGTCTCCCATACAAAAATTCAAATGGTGTCATCTTAATTGAGATTCAATAACTATTATTATAGGTTAATTCAACAAGAGGCAAACATTATTCCTAGAGTTTCTATTGACCCATTACATACATGTGTAACATGTCTTCTAATATTTGATTTATTCTTTCAGTTTGTCTATCAGTTTCTAGATGGTATGTTATATTGAAATTAAGTTGTGTTTCCAATTCCTCTTAAAAACTTGTCCAAAATTTCCCTGTAAATGTTGATGGTCTATCTGATAAAATCTTCTTTCAAATTCTATGCAATCTTACTATCTCATTGATGAAAATTCTTTCAATATATGGTGCTTGATAAGTAGTCTTTACTAGAATAAAATGCGCACTTTTTAGTCAAAGTGTCAACTACTACAAAATTAGAATTATATCTCTTCGACGTCATAGGTAATCCAACTATAAAATCCATCAAAAAACTTCCCATTTCAATTATGGTATTGTTAGCAGTTGCAATAATCCAGCTGGATATCAATGTTCAACTTTCACTTGCTGACATTCAAGACATCTAGCTACATACAACTATGTGTTTCTTCATTTTGTTCCAAAAGAATAACTATTTTAGATTCACATTCATCTTCTCTACCCCTGCATGAGCCACACAAACTGCTTTATGATCTTTTCTCAACCTAAACCACCTTTTCCCAATATATATTGAGTTTGAGGTTGGAAAATATCTGCTCAACATACCTTTGAAAAAAGATAGGAGAAATCTCTTTCTCATGAATCTTATTCCTTTGAGAAATGATGCAGGAGCATCTCAAGTGAGCCAGCGTGGAGATAAAGGACAATTGGAAAAGTGCCCAGCACAAATTTTGAAAATGTATTGAAACATTAATGAAGTCATCAAGTGGAGGCACACTTGTAAAATGTAAAAGGACCTTGAGCAATTCGCTCTCGTCCATAGTAGGTAGAAGACATTTATGATAGTTAATGCAAGTAGATAGAATTTAATGTGTAGATTAGACATTTTAGAATGAAGGAGGGAAAATGGATATAGACACCCTCATTGTATTATTGTATGATAGGGAAGAACATTACTAGGAGAAGAGCATACAGAGCTGGAACAAAGAAACTGTGTTTGAAAAACACCCATGTATAGAGATTTGAGTTAATAGAAGAAGTCTTAATTCAGATTCATGGCATTGTATTTGTTTCTTGTATGTGTATGCTAAATGGTATGTTCATGGTTTTACTCTTTCTTTCATGCAATTGATTTTATGCTATGCATGAATGATTTCTTGTTGAATGTTTGAAATCTGACAGGAAAGGGTAAAGGAATGAGTTTCAATTTTTTCTCTGTTTGAGCAAGAGTTCTTGCAAGGAGTGCAGTTGAATTGTCCGCAAGGAGTGCGTTGACAGAAGTCAGAGTACATCTCTGAAAACTCAGGAGAGATAACAATTATTCTCATTTTCACAGAAGTGCGAGTTGAGTACATGAGCCATGCAAGGTGTGCGTAGGCTGAGTAGAGTTTCAGGTTTAGTAACATGAACGACTTGTTGAGAGACTTCTACTGTAGGAGTGCGCAGAGTCGAAGGGAGTTCAACACTTGAAGGTGTTTGAAGGTCTTCCACGAGGAGTGCGAGCAGGAGTTTTTCTGAAAGAATCGAAGTCGAGGAAAAGCTCAGAAGGATTTGAACCTTCGAAGGGGTCGAAGGGAGGCAAGAGGCCAAGTACCTTTAAAAATTGAAGGAAGGCGTAGCGACATCGTGCCGCAGTAGGACAAGTTCCACAGAGAGAGATACTTTATTTAGTTGTGCAGAAGTTCTCAAGGGAAGAGACGGACAGTTGGAATTATCTGTGGAGAATTTGCGAAGTCTGTAAGTTTTAAACCTGCGAAGTAAAGAAATGCATATATATTCTTAAGCAATATAGAAAATAATCAATGGCTCATACACAGAATACACAGAGATCTTTATCGGAAACCCTCAACCGGGAAAACCTTTCTTTTTCATTATATCGAATTTCACCATTCGCCATACAATATATACAATGTTTTTAGGTATTCCGTAGATACCAAAACTCTAATCCCTTAATCCAGGATTAATTTACAAATCAGCTAAAAATAGCAAAATCCGCTAAAAATAGCAAAAAATCGCCCAAAAAAAAATTTCGGGGCGTTGCCCCGGGCTACCGCCCGATGCCGAACGCTGCGCATACTCGGGGAGCTGCCCCGAACGCTCCGCGTAACCAGGGGGGAGCATACCTGC
>SNQJ01S0200457.1:0-16966 GCA_010110895.2 Picea sitchensis | reverse complement strand
AAGAAAAGGATGGGCCCTCCAGGGCCATGCTCAGGTCAATCCTGCTCTCGGTACTCCATGTCTAGGACCTGTGGGACTCGAGACATGATCTCCTGGTTATCCCTATAAATCAGGGATAATAGGATGTCTTGGACAACTCATAATGTGGTGCCCATTGAGTTTGGCCTGTGATGTTGACTTGGAGGATGTTGGAGTTTGGTAGGTTGCTTTTGTTCCAAAGTTGTTTTCCTTCATCATCACAGGTGGTCATGATTCTTTGGAGGATCGAGATGTCGTCATAGCATGGGTGATGGGGTCTTTATAGGCAACAGTGGTTGATTTTGGGATTGCGGCAGGTAGTAGTAGGTTTGATGGAGTTGCAGAGGGAGTTGACAACTGTTGATGTAAACAAATTCATCGTAAAGTGGGAGTGTTGGGTTTCAGGTTACTTCGAAAGTGTTTACATCATGTTTGGGGTGCTTCATGAGATTTGGGGTACATGGTGTATGTTCAACCCCTGGATAGTTTGAAATGGATTTGCATGTGGGAGATGGTTCGCGATGGATTTGCACATTCGAGACAACTTGCTAAGGTTGCTTGACCTTAGTTGGGTGCTTGCTTGGTATTCTTCGTTAGGGTGTTGTAGTTCTCTTGAGAGCTTGAGGGATGTCCTTCACAATGGACACATGGAGAGGTTTGCTTGCTTGGAGGACACCCTACTTAGGACGAGGTGCGTTGTGCATCTTAGAGGAGGGCATTGGGCCCTAGACAACATGTGGTAGCTTGGATTCTTGTATGGAGGCATGGAGTTGGCTCGAGGATGCCTGGGTTATGACGGTGTTCATGTAAGGTGAGTGGACCTAGTGGAGTACATGGCTTAGTAGGAGTGATGGAGTCCATGGCTTGTGATAGAGGGGTGTGGACACACTTTGTGTAGCTACACCGTTTTGGAGCCCTTATTGTGTATGACATCACTTGTGTAGGCCTACAAGTGTTTATTGTTGGTTGCTTGTAAGGGCTTGGGCCCACATTGTATTGTTGGCCCCCTTATCTCCCATATATATAGAGGAAGGAGAGAGGCCTTCTCTTTCATATCAATTCTGTTCATTCTTATTTCACTCTTGTGTAAAGATGTGACTAAGAGGAGCGCATTAATCGTCTTCTCTCTATTAGATCCTCATTTGTACTTGGTTTCTCTCTATTTTGGAGTCACCAGGGTTTCATGATCCCGAAGCATCTTGAAGAGAAGGGTCAGGGTTTCATCTTGGAAGTTTTAGACTAGGGTTTTGAGATGAAACACTAGGTGTATTTGGTGAAGAAGAAGAAGAGAAGAAGATGTCTTGCCTTGGAGGACTTGTTTGAGTGATTCATGCATGTGGGAGCTCCTTGGTTGAGCTAGGGTCTTTCTTGATTTTCCCTAGCTAGGGTTTTGGAAAGCTAATGATTGTACTAGCCTTGTGAAAAGGCTATGGTATGTACAACATCTTCATCTTATGCATATTAATGAAGTTTTCAGCTGTCCAATACTTGTGTAAATTACGTATTTGATTTTCATCCATCTATGTTCTTCATGATTTGTTATTTACAGCTATATATGTCTTGTTGATTTGACATAAGTAAAGGACAATTATGTTAAGTGATTTAACATCATAATCGAAGAGGTTAAGGGCTGTTCTACGCTGCTATTACTGCTGGAAAATAGTGTTTTCAGATCTGGTTTATGCATGATAAGATTACCCTAGAGGGATGGAACTTATCAAAACCCTTTGGTATCTTTTCTTCTTGGATTGCCTAGAAGATTGGGTTGTTAAGGATTGAAATATTGTTCACTTTCTGTTGCTGTTTTGTTTTATATCCCATAACAGCCCTAAAGTTGAAAATTCACAGGGTTAAGATCCGAGAAACCTCTAGTTAAAGAGGTGAAATTTCTTTTTTTGCATTAAACTATTAAAATGAAGAAATTTACACAGGTATTGATTAAGATGCTACTTTATATATTTGGGTGTGCCCCTCAAGAAGGATCACCCACTTTAGTTTGTTTGCTTGCAACATTGTCCCAAAATTGCATCATCCTTGACACCATTTCGTTGTATCCTATACCTATGATTGTTGGAATAGTTCATCCTAATCATTGTCTTCTAGAATCATCCCTTTCATAATGTGGCTATATGCCTCGTAGTTGGAGTAACAAATGTTGCTAGGTCTTTGCCTCTTTCTTATATACCTGACATGTTTTGCATTCCCATTTGTTGAGATCATGTGGTTACTTTTCACTTGAGGCCATGCGTCGATCCATTATACTGATTTTAGCTTTATGGAGCCCACATATGGGTACCTAACTAACCTGTTTATTGTACTTTCTATATTTGGCTAGGCTTTGTGGTCAACAACCTAGCTCCCTAACCCTAAAGGATGTGTATAAATACAAAGATACACTCCTCATTTGTATCATCTCAATCAAGTGAATTCGTTTATTCTTTGCCAAAGGGCACCTCTAAGCAATTTGCTCTACTTGTGGTATTGTGCTCTATTTGTGTGGTTGATTGTTCTTAGACAAAGATATGGCATGTGGACATCTTTCTTGTGATCTATATTAAGGGCTGTTATAAATCTGTTGGTTTGATGATTGGATTAGGTTTTGTTGAAGTAATCACCTTAGATCTACCATCTTCTTATGATTTCGACATGGTATCGGAGCTAGTGTGGACTTTTCTCTCTATCCAACATTTTTCAGGTATGAAAAAGGGTTTCCAGTATTTTGTTTTAGGGTAGTTTTAGGTATGAAATTAAGGTTTCAACACTCATTTTTTGGATGATGAGCAGGTTTTTAGGATGTTTACCCTTCCTCTCACCAACACCCTCCCTTGGGCAATTTTTTGGTCTTTCAACATATTAAAAGGGTTTTTGCAGATTTGTGCCTTTTTCGGAAGCAACACAATCCCATTCTACTTTTTTTAGTAAAAAACACTGCTATTTTTTTCCAGGGCAGCGTCGATATCATGGTTTGTTATCTGGAGTCCATAAAGTTAGTAGAGCCTAACGGACCCTCATAGTGCACATTAGACCTGTAGTTCTCCACAAGAATGCATTACCGACTTCGGAGCCACTAGGCATATGACAAAACATTAGAAGTTACTCTACAACTATCAATGAAAATATAATGAAGAGGAAGTTATTATTAGTGATGACTCACCCCGTTTGGTTTTTGAGTGTGGCGATGTCTTAATCAACAACACAAAGTTTGTAGAAGCTCTTTATGTTCTAGGAATGGGACCAAATTTTCTTTCTATATACTGTATCAATCACACCAACAAAAAAGTGGAGTTTTGGCTAGATCAATGGGTTATCAAGGACATGAATGATGGCTTTAAAATTGTTGCTTTTGGCTATTTTGATGAATCTCACCATATGTATATGTTGGGAAAATTTTCGTCTCCTTCAAAATGAAGTGGATTTATTGCGATGGTTGCCAATGTTGATGACGCTAGCAAACTATGGCATCAATGCTTGGACCATACCAACTATGGGACCTTGTGTCATATGAGCTATCTAAGCATGACAGATGGCAGATGACCACCCAATAGTGTTTGTGAAGGATGTATGTTGGGAGAATACCATCATCGATCCTTTCCTAAGGATTTATTGTTAAATTTTCACACCCAACACCCGACAATTTATTTCCTAGCAAATACCTTGCTATAATAAACTTATTACGCAGATTTACTGAATAAAAAATACAAATGAGTTTTAAGGATTTACAGAACTAAATCAGTGGAAGCAAAACATGAAACCAAACACATTTGCACATGTAATTTTCTGGGTAAATACCCCTGGATAAACCTCTAAGGGAAAATTAGTACTGTGATGATTTTATTAATATAAAATCCAGACTCCTGTCCTAGGATAATGGCCCACCTGAGGAAAATACAAAACAACAAAATAGCCTAGCCTGTCACACCTCAAGATTTGTCCTTTGATCTTGGTGGCTGCTACTCCTTTGCTGCCCCTTGCTCCCTTCCTCGGACCCTGCCCCTGCACACTTGGATGGGAGTCTTTCTCCACCCAATCAATTAGATCTCACTATCTCACTCTGTGTGTGTCTCCTCCTGTCACCTTAGCTGCCTTCCTTAAATCCAAAACCCTATATCTCCAAAGTGATCAATGGTTGAGATTAGATCTCACCAACACTTTAGATCAGTGGCTAGGATTTAATTTAATTGATTAATGCCAAATACTTAGGCATTTAATTAAATTAAACTCACATTAATTATAAGAAGACATTCACCTTTAATAATCACTTTATTAAAGTGAATTTCCTAAGTCTCGAGAGGTATTAAGGACGACTTCCACTTGTTAGACACAAAACCAATGTGAAAGTACCTGTCCGATGCTACAAACATCAACACTCCCTCTTAGCGAGTAAGGTATTTCTCGAAGAGCCACCTGGAACTGATTCTCCCTTTGACCCTGGCACAATGTCGTACACATCATCCTGTACTAAGGCATCTTGTTGCTCCTGCTGAATTGCTGCCTCCTCAATGGCGTAACAAATCAGTGCCCTGAAGTTTGGAAACTTTGTCGAAGGTCTGCTTTCCCTCAATGTGCTCCTAGGAGCCTCCTCTTGCTCTTGAGCATCCATCAATGTCAACTCATACCAACTAGGTCTCCTGACAGAACTGGAAGGGGCTAACTTCCTCGTCCCATCTGAAGATTGACTCCTCACACTGGAAGTCTGTGAACTTTGCTCACCCTTCGGAGCTTGTCGCTCCTCGTCCTTTGTCACTGACATCGATCCATGATCCAAGATCCAAGATTCCCTTGGATCCACCTATAGGCTTGCTCTGCAACCTGTATACCTTGCCCTCTCTGACACCAAGAACCCGAACTGTGTCGATGTCAGATCCCTTCAGTCGAATAAGAACTTGATTATTCTCGAAAGAGAGGGCGCATCCACTATGCTCCATTGCCGAAACTGAGAGCAAATTCATTTTTAGCTCTAGAACATATAACACGTTTGCCACCTCCAGAGAACCCCCTGACTCCAGTTGTATCCTGACTGTCCCAACTCTCCTACACCACACTTGGCATTGGTGCCAAGCTCCACATGCAGATCTGAGTTTGTCTCTAACCAACCGGTGAACAACTCATGTGTCCCTGTCATGTGACGAGAAGCCCCACTATCCACGAAACAGGCACTACTGAAAACTGTGCCAGAAAGACAAGAGACTAACAAGAAATCCTTCTTGAACTTCTCAGCAAACTCCTTAACTTGAGCTTTTGTAGATGCTGCTACCTGCTGAGACTTGCCCTTCCCTTTCTTCCGTTCTGGACATTGTGAAGCATAGTGGCCACTCTTGTGGCATGCAAAGTATTTCACTTTGCTTAGATCCTTCTTCTTTCCAGCCTGTGGAGTTGATTCTCCACTTGTATTCCCCTTGCTCCTCCTTGCCTGACTAGCAAGTGCCATATTCTCTTGGATGAAATCATCCCATAGCCCGTCAAATTTGGGAAGTTTCTCCCATGCCACGATGCCCTTGATGAATGGGTCCCATGGCTTCGAGAAACCATTCAGGGTTGTCCTCACCAACTCTTCATTTGTCACAACTTCCCCAACAGTTACCAACTGATCACGAACCTGAGTGATCTTGGTGAGATAATTGGTCACTGTATCTGATCTGGTCATCTTGGTGTCTCTGAACTTTTCCCTCCACACCATCTTCTTGTTTGTATTGTTGCTCTGGAAAAGATTCGTTAGAGCTACAAACATCTCCCTGGCTGACCTCTTCTTAGATATGTCAGGAATCAAATGATCCTTCACCACATCTAAGATGATCCTCCTCGCTTTTACGTCCTTCAACTCATGGGCGACTAGGTCCTTTGGATCCATCGGTGGGGTCATGATTTAGCAAACTGCCACAACCCATTCTCCATGAGCACCAATGTGACCCTCACCTTTCAAGGTATGAAGTTAGATGTAGCCTCTAGCCTGTCCTCAAATCGGTTGCGGCCATCTTCAAATCAGAAATCTTACCGGGAAATAGAACTTGTTGAAAAGTGTGCCTTGTCCTTTAGGCACAATAAACTGAAGAATTTGTGCTTAATCCTTCAAGCACAAAACTAATCTTTGGCTGCTCGAGACTTTGTTGCCCACTGCTCGCTGATCGAACCTTTGCCTATTGCTCGAACGCATTGCTCGGGCCTTCTACGTGTTAGCACAAATTTCCACCCTCTAATTGAGCTGATATAAGCTGTTATTGCAGCGATGGAAACTTGGCTAATTCAAGGAGAAAAGCGCCAAGTTTTCATAGGCTAGACCCCTCTCCGTTTGGGCTAGTGCTTGCTAGCCTCAGAGGGGAGCCCCTAGGGTGATTTGGCGCTATCCTAAGTTTGATTTTCTGCGTTTAATGACCAAAACAACTGCTGTTATGTTTTGGACAGTGTGTTAAAACTGTCCAAAACACTTGGGAAAAATATTTTGTTTGCTTGGAGGGATCTTGCAGGGTTAACACACGAAATATAGATGAGAATTAGAGAAAGAAAACTGCTCAAAAGATCAATCAAACCACAATGAATAACAAGAAAAGTGACTAATCTAATTGCAAAAATCCACAAAGTACCATCAAGAAACACGGTTAGGAACACAAACACAAGCACAAACACAATTTTTTTTTATTGATAGGCTTGCAAGAGGGTTGGTTGCACCATAATTGACAAGGCCGCAACTGGTACAATGATCACTTTGCTTAAAGAAGAGTAACTGGACTAAGAACGAGAGAGAAGAATGAGAGAGAGAAAGTATGCTAGCTGCTGCAATATCCGACCAATAACCAATGAAGACCATCCAATATATAGGAGAGGAGTGTGAAGAAAATAGGAGTTAATGCGCACGAGGGAATAAGTGTGAGTGAGAAATTTAGGAATTAATGCGCATGAGGGAATAAGTGTGAGTGAGAAATGTGCACGGGTGAGTTATGAGTGAGAGTGTATGGAGGATATTTTTTGCTTTCCAACGCATGTTAGATTGCTAAATTTGGCCAAGTGATGAGGGAGTTATGAATTAAAGGGAATTTCGCCCTATTTTTTTGGGATTTCTTAAAATTTAAGAATTTTAAGTTTAAAAGCAATTTAGGAGAATTTTTAGAAACTGGTTGCATGGAACGTGAGAATGGAAAGTGAGAGGAATAGAGAGAGAAAAATTAGCCTTGAGTGGCTAAACTTTCTCCAGACAATGCCACCTCACCCATGCACCACCTCTTTAGCTTAATTAATTCTCATTTAATACATAATCCTTGCAAAATGTGCCCTTGGTCCATGATGCCATGTAGATGCCACATCATGCTGATACTCCACCACATGTTGAAATTTGAGCCTGCCACTTGTCACTGCTAGAGATGACGATGACTGCTATAAATAGAAATTTCCAAAAATAGCCATCTGGTCTTGAAAATTTAAAACTTGTCGAAACTGACCCAACTCAAAAAATGCTCGAGATGACTAGGAGACCACCATCATGTGTCCACTGCTAAAAATAGACACTTCTAAAAATAGAAAGTCCCTGCATGTCCATGATAGTGTACTCATTGGATTCGATTTTCCGCAAGGTATCCGATTCCATAATCAGAATAGACATGTGAGCCCTAGTGCTCAACCTGCTAAAAATACAAATTTGTGAAAAATCATCCCGGAAGAGGTCCAAAAGACTCGGAATCAATAATATGTGCTCGAAATCTGAATCTGGGTCCTGGAAATCAAACTGCTAAAAATAGAAAGTTCTCGCATGATGCCTGGAAAAGTGCTATCAAGCCTAAAATCATGCAAGGACCTACCCTATATGCTCATAATTGCTCCAAACTGTCAAGAGACCCACTCAAACCGTGTCTCCTAAACAATAGGGACACCTGCTGTATGTAGACATCTCTCTCAAATGCAAAGGAAACCAAGCTAGCTCTAACTTTGAACAAAAACAACCATGTACCGATCATATACCTGTCTCTGATGGGAACCAACCTATGCTAACCACAAGTGCTGAACTCTGGGAGAATCTCAGAATGCTAGCCAACTAGTGCATGTTGGCTCTTAATCGTTAAGATTTTCAAGGGTGAAAATCTAGGGGTTAACATTACTATATGCCCAAGGCTATCCTAGCCTGCCCGCAACCTCCTGTGGCTACCCGTGGCTTGTCTGGGGTTGCCCTTAGCCTTCCTGTACTTGCCCACGACTTCTTGGGCTCTTCGTGGCTGTCACGGCCCCGATGGCGGCTCCCTGCGCACTTGCTGGATGTTTGCGACAATTGCTGTGGTGCTGTCTGCGTCTCCTTGCAGCTTCAACTGTGTCCTCCACTCTGTCGCTCGTAAACCTCCGTTGCGTCCGCTTGCGCCTCTGCTGCCTCCCGCTGCCTTGCTCCTTGTCGATTGCTCCATGTGGATGCTCTTAGCTCGATCCTTCATGTGGCTGCTCCCCAACAACTCACTAACACCACCATCGTTGACTCTTTTTAGCCATTCAGTCTGTGACTTTAGCACCTCTATAGCCCGATCCTTTTCCAGCAGTTGGCGGCTGCAGCTTTTGCAGCCCGAAAACAAAGCGTCGTACAACTGTCGACCTCTCTTTTTTTGATTTTTCTCTGCAGACTTGCTAAAAATAAAAGATTTCTAGCATTGCCAAATTATGATCTGTGCACCTTTGGTTTCTCCTTTCAAAGCCGTGGCTCTGATACCATGTTAAATTTTCACACCAAACACCAGACAATTTATTTCCTAACAATTACCTTGCTATAGTAAACTTATTACGTAGATTTACTGAATAAAAAACATGGTTGAGTTTTAACGATTTACATAAATAAATCAGCAAAAGCAAAATAGGAAACCATACACATTTGGACACAATTTTCTGGGTAAATACCCCTGGAAAAATCCCCAAGGGAAAACCATACTATGATGATTTTATTAATATAAAATTTGGGCTCCCGTCTTGGGATAATGAGCCACCCGAGAAAAATACAAAACAACAAAACAACCTAGCCTATCACACCTCAAGATCTGTCCGTAGATCTTGATGGTTGCTACTCTTTTGCTGCCCCTTGCTCCCTTTCTCGGACCCCGCCCCTGCACACTTGGATGGAAGTCCTTCTCTACCCAATCATTGAGATCTCACTATCTCACTTTGTGTGTCTCCTCCTCTCACCTTAGCGGCCTTTAATAATGTTGAGTTTACCCTAAATCTCCAAAGTGATCAATGGTTGAGATTAGATCTCACCAACACTTTAGATCAATGCCTAGGATTTAATTTAATTCATGAATGCCAAATACTTAGGCATTTAATTAAATTAAACTCACATTAATTATAAGAAGGCATTGACTTTAATAATCACTTTATTAAAGTGAAGTTCTTAAGTCTTGAGAGGTATTAAGGACGACTTCCACATGTTAGACACAAAACCAATGTGGAGGTACCTGTCCGATGCTACAAATATCAACATTTTCAATATATTAAAAGGGTTTTTGCAGATTTATGCCTTTTTTCAAAAGCAACACAATCCCATTCTACCTTTTTAGTAAAAAAACACTGCTATTTTTTCTAGGGAAACCACCGATATCATGGTTCGTTATCTGAGTCCATAAAGGTAGTAGAGCCTAACGAGCCCTCATAGTCATTATTAGTCCTCCATTTTTCCACAAGAATGCTTGACCAACTTCAGAGCCAGTAGGCATATGACAAAACACTAGCAGTTGTTCTACAACTATCAATGAAAATATTATGAAGAGGAAGTTGTTATTAGCGATGACTCACCCCTTCTGGTTTTTGGGTGTGGCGATGTCTTAATCGACAACACAAAGTTTGTAGAAGCTCTACATGTTCTAGGAATGGGACCAAATTTTCTTTCTATATATTGTATCACTCATACCAACAAAAAAGTGGAGTTTTGGCTAGATCGATGGGTTATCAAGGACATGAATGATGGTTTTAAATTCGTTGCTTTTGACTATTTTGATGAATCTCACCATATGTATAAGTTGGGAAAATCTTCATCTCCTTCAAAATGAAGTGGATTTATTGCGATGGTTGCCGGTGTTGATGACACTAGCAAACTATGGCATCAATGCTTGGACCATATCAACTATGGGACCTTGTGTCATATGAGCTATCTAAGCATGACAGATGGCAGATGACCACCCAATAGTGTTTGTGAAGGATGTATGTTGGAAGAGTACCATCATCAATCCTTTCCTAAGGATTTAGTGGGGCATGTCTCTTGTCCTCTTGAGCTGGTTCAAACTTCATAGTGAGATTTGCGGACCAAGGATCACTCCTTCACCTTGTGGGGCTAAATATCTCCTCACCTTCATTGATGATTTCTCTCACTTCTTTGGGTATATACTATTTAATCCAAAATCGAAGCCTTTGAGACATTCAAGGAATTTAAATCCTTGGTGGAAAATCACAACAATCATAGGATCAAATCTATCAGGATTGATCAAGGAGATGAACATTTTGGTGATGAATTTCATTCATTTCTCACATCTCATGGCATTGTTTGGTAGAAGATAGTCCCTTAGCATGATGAAGTAGCACATTAGAGGAGTAGAGCTATTGTGGAAATGGCTCACCGACAACTGTATGTTGCATTCTCAATAGATGGAGCTTAGTTAATGTGGGGAAGCAATCTTTTGTGCAACTCATATCATCGATTGGGCACATACTTGAGATGTTTGTCATATGACTTATTTTGAGAAATGGTATGGTTACAAACCTTCAGTTTTGCATTTCAAAACATTTGGATCACATGCATGGGCCTATATTCCCAAAGAAAAGCAAAGCAATTTGCAACCTATAGGTCAACAATACACTCTGGTGGGCTATAGTGAAACATCCAAGGCATATCGCCTATATGATCCTTTCACCAACAAGGTGATTGAATGGAGGGATGTTGTCTTTGATGAGGTTCTTTCCCATGTTCTGGCAAGATCCTATCCCACACTTATTGTAGAAGATTCTTCTCTTAAGCATCGAGGGGCTTCTGCAGTGCAACATATTAGATATCATTTTTGGGATTAACTGGATAGAGTAAGTCATTAATCTATGACCCATATCCATGAGTATTAGTCGCAACTGACCAATAATTCTCATGATTTGAATAGTCCGCTTAGCACTCATTGCATCAGGTGATGCTCACAGGGGTGAAGAAGTGGGATTGAAACCAATGAAATGAATCGCATAGCATCAATCATAGATTAATGACTTACTCTATGCAGTTAATTCCAAAAATGATATCTAAGATTCTTCTCTAGCTGTCTCAGTGGATCTCTCCCTTTTATGACATGATGATGACTCTTCCTCTTTTGAGTGCTTCTTTTAATGCCACCTCCATCTAATGTCTTACCAGTTGAGCAACTCCATAATAGTGTTAGTGTAGAGCCATCCACCTCTGCCTTTCCTTTGGCCATGTCATGCCCAATGTCTAAGTGGGCTATATGTACTCTTAAGGATGTTATTTCACTCCTTTTTGAAGGAGAATTGATGCGACAATGGAGGCCTCTTGTTTCACTGGTTCTTATCTCCAAGGTTGATGTGAATCCTACTACTTAGATTCAAGCAAAAGACACTCCTGAATGGAAGGATGCTATGGCTATTGAATATGATGTCCTAATGAAAATTCACAGTTGGGACCTAGTCCCCTTACCCAAAGATAAGAATCTGGTTGGTTGCAAATGAGTTTATAAAAACAAGTATATGTAGACATAAAACTTGAGAAGCATAATTCTCGTCTTGTTGCTAAAGGCTTTTCCCAAAAAGAGGGCATTGACTATTTAGAGATGTTTTCTCTAGTTGCTTGTATGGACTCAATTTAGATGATTCTCTCTATAGTTGCTTCATTGAATTGGGAAGTTCATCAGATAGATGTGAAAGAGTTCTTTTCTCCATGGAGACCTTCAAGAAGAGCATTATATGCATAGAATGGTGTTGTTCCCTTGGTTTGTAAGCTCAAGAAATTTCTATATGGTCTTAAGCAAGCACATTGCTTTTGGTATGAGAAGATTCACAATTTCTTGATCGGTTGTGGCTTCACTTGTTACGGGTTTGAGCATGATCTCTATATTCACCATCAAGATGGAAAAACCCTCAACATTGTGCTATATGTGGATGATCTCCTTTTGACTGGTTATTCCACATCCATGATCAATGTTATGAAGCAGTAGCTTGAGGACTCTTTTGAGATGATTGATTTCAGATTGCTTCATTCTTTTCCAGAACTTGAAATTTCATAGACCTCTGCTTGGAGTTTCCTTTCTCAACCTTAGTGCACCCTAGATTTCTTGAGGTGCTTTGGGATGGAAGATTGCAAGCTATTGCGTAGTCCTATTGCTTCAATGATGAAGTTTTGGTTGAAGTGCCCTTCACTAGTATTTGATGCATCACTCTATCGATCTCTAGTTGGCAGTTTGCTTTATCTTACACATTCTCGACTAGATATCTCCTTTGTAGTTGGTATATGTTCCCACTACATGCAGGAGCCTCGTGAGAGTCATTGGCAAGCTGCTATGCGTATCTTGCTTTATCTTTAGGGAACCCCTCACATTGGCAAGCTGCTAAGCATATCTTGCACTATCTTTAGGGAACCCCTCACATGGGCATTCTCCATTTAGTTGGCACTGATATTAGTCTCCTTTGTTTTTCTGATGCCAACTGGGCTAGTGATCTTGACAATTAGTGCTCCACCTTGGGACACTTGTTCGCTCATGGTTTTGGACTGGTTTGTTGGTGTAAACTGCAACAGGGTGTGGGCCTCTTCTCAATTGAAGCAAAATATGCTAGTGTAGTTCAAGCTGGGAAGCATCTTTCCTCGATATGGATGACACTTGATCAACTAGGTCTTGCTCAATGACCTCCTTCCACCTTATTTTGTGACAATCAAAGTATCATTGAGCTTATTTTCAATCCAATGAATTATTAGAAGTCCAAATAGATTGAGATTTGGATGCATTACTTTTGTTATCTCCATGCGCAAGGATAACTTGTGCTAGTCTTTGTTCCTTCCATACATCAACTTGCTAATATCTTCCCCAACTCACCTTCACTACTCTATGGACATATATTAGTATAAGTGAGTTTCCATTAAGGGGGGAAGATGATGTATTGTAAAGTCTTCTCTCCATGACTCCTTGTTCAGATTAAGGGGCGACGTTGAGGTCATGTGGTTACTCTTCATTTGAGGCTATTGGTTTATCCATTGTATTGATTAGAGATTTATTGTGCCTACATATGGGTACCTAACTAACCCATTTATTGTACTTTCTATATTTGACAAGGTTGGTCTAGTCACTAAAGGATGTGTATAAATACAAAGATACACTTCTCATTTGTATCATCTCATTCAAGTGAATTCATTCGTTCTTTTCCTAAGGGCACCTCTAAACAATTCGCTCTACTTGTGGTATTTTTCTCTATCTGTGTGGTTTATTGTTCTTGGATGAAGATATGGTGTGTGAACATCTTTCATGGGATCTATATAAAGGTTTGTTATAAATCTGTTGGTTTGATGATTGGATTAGGGTTTGTTGCAGAGATCACCGCAGATCTACTTTCTTCTTATGATTTCAACACAATTGCTCCTTTGGATGCTTCCATCTTCGTGTCTTGTATCTTAGCCTACAAGAATTTATGCTTAATTGGTCTTTTTTTCTTTTTTCTTGAGGAACCTCAATTGTTCACCTACCCTCCATCCTATCCCATCTCACATCTTTTCTTCCTTGGGCAGTAGTATCCCTCCAATCTATGTCATAATCATATTACTAGTGTTCGGTCGATCAAAGGTTAGTTGGGCACTAGCCTCACCTCCAACCTAACGTTGCAATGCATTCTTATGGTTTTATAGATTTTTACATAGAAATCATAGTTTAGATTAGCAAGGGATCCATTGTTGCATTCTTATGGTCATTGATTTTGTTTAAGTTGTCCATTACTCTAGGATTCTTTGTTGGTGGGATCCCTAGTTCTACATTTGTTTCGTCCAATTTTGTTGAGTGAAGTTGTTGTAATTCTAATTATTGCATTTTGTAGTAATACTAGATGGGTGAATTTGATTTTCTTGGATAACACCAAAAAACAAGCATCTTATCTTGTCTAATCCCACATTGAAAATTTATATCTTTGTTCTCTTCATCACTATCTTGAATATCCATATTCATAGTAGGGCTTATCTAGCATGTACATTTGGCTTTTGCTTGTCAGTGGCTTGACAACACATGTAATCCACATGGGTGTTGACATGTAGTAAAATTGAGGGGATCTTGAGGTGATCAAGGGGCTAGGGCTTATCTAGCATGTGCATTTGGCTTCTGCTTGTCAGTGGCTTGAAAACACATGTAATCCACATGGGTGTTGACATGTAGTAAAATTGATGGGATCTTGAGGTGATCAAGGGGCTAGGGATATATACACATTGCATATATATATTCATTTAAAAAAATGTTTTTGCAAAGCATGTCATCAATTGTGCACATGATATTTTCAATATGCGTTGGTGTAATGGTGGAGCATACAACTCTTAGTAGGGCATTGATCCCACCAGGGGTGATTGTGGGTGGCGGGTGCAAGGGGTTGAATGACAATTGACCTTCTTGACCCTACTTGAAAAATATTGATTCGGGCGATGATGTTAATTGCCTAGTAGTTGAACATTCATTCTAGTAATGATCAACGCTTGTATGCTCCTTTAGCATAATTGACTTGCCACTTGGTGGCATTGGAAGACTCCCTAACTATTAAGGATTTAACTTTAACCCATATAATATTGGCGAAACTTTCTAATAGCTTGTATAACCTTATAAAGTTTTAACTTGTGACTAGTTTCTTGGAGGTTTCAAATACACAATGATATTGATCTTTGTCATGTTGACCTTTAAACCTTCCTTACAAACATATGCTTGAAGGAGACTAACATATGTAGCAAAGATACATTTCCTAATATTCAAGGACATTTGATTTATTGACATCCTTCGAGGATCATTTTTAGATGTGCTAGGTGATTGTTTAATGAATTGTAGTTAGTCTAATCATCAAAATAAGCTCCCATGAATTAATAAATAAATCCTTGTGAAGGGATTTGACAACTCATTAAAGGTTGAAGCTGCAGTTTGAGTCCAAAAGGCATAACTCTATAGGTAAATGGTCCCCATTCAATTACCAAAATTCTTCAACAATTATGATTTGATTATGTCCAGTAAAGTCATCAGGAAATGAATAACATTCATGAGAAATTACTATGTCAACAATTTTATCTCGATGGTGTTGGAAATGGCTCAATAATTGTAACCTTATTTATGTTTTCGAAATTGACATAGACCCTTGATTTAGTGAGATCCCTCTTCTTGGGTTGTACAACAATAAAACTCACCCCTCCAAACTTACCTATGGGATAGGTTTTACCGTCGACCAACATTTTTTCAATTTCATCTTTATCAATTGCTTTATATATTTATGGGAGTCTGTATTCTCTTTTCTTTACTAGTTTGTGGCACTAGGAAAAATATCAAGCTTCATTTCCCCCTTCTTGCTACAAGGCTTTTCATGCCCTTGTAGTCTCTAGTAAATACATCCTTATATTCTTTCAACAATTAAATAATTTAGGTTGTCTTTCTTTGACCAATAATCAACTAGAATGACCATTTTTGTTTGCTCATCAGTGGAGATGCCTACTTGCTTTGCTTTAATTTCTACATTCATCCTTTCTTGGGTCTTCATCTTCTCTACTTGATCTATTGATTTCTACATGCATTATCTTCTTCTACTAACTGGTTGACATAATGGCATTTTTCTTTAATATAAATTTAGAAACTCAAAAGCTTTCTTGTTATGTTGAAGTGTCAAGTATCCCCCACCTATTAAGAAGTGGAACAATGTCTACACTTATGAGACACGTGACTGATTGGATTGACTTGACAGCTATGATGACTCAAACACTTATCAATGAATGTCCCCCCTTGCAAGAGTCTGCCAACCATTATTATTAAGAAGTGGATCTCTACTTGATCTATTGATTTCTACATGCATTATCTTCTTCTACTAACTGGTTGACATTATGGCATTTTTCTTTAATATAAATTTAGAAACTCAAAATCTTTCTTGTTATGTTGAAGCGTCAAGTATCCGCCACCTATTAAGAAGTGGAACCGTGTCTACACTTACGAGACACATGATTGATTGGATTGACTTAACAACCACGATGACTCAACCACTTATCATGCCTCCCTTGCAGGACTCTGCCAACCATTATTATTATGAATTGAGCCTTGGTGGGGGCTATAATAGTGCTTATCTTTAATCAACCCTTTTTTTTTGTTTCAATGCTTCTAGTCAGTGATAGGAATTTCACCCACAAAGTTCTCAAGGCAATTCTTGGCTAAGAAGTCGTCACCAGGGGGAAATCTATTTCATCAAATTCACCCAGGAATTGCATCTGGTCCCATCCGTAGGAAACAACTCATTGTGGAGGCAAATTAGCACGAGGGGCAAGCATGTCACAAGCGGGAATTGAACCTGGGTTGGGAGGATAACAATCCATTGCTTTAACTACCCAGGCTAGACCCCATTGACTGTTGATGATTGCAGCTTCATGAGACATTCTCCAGGTCGTTCTCTTCTGGACTGAGTTGAGACGATCTGTGAGAACGCCCATGTGATGGGTGAGTCATACTCCTTTGGACTGAGTTGAGATGATGTGTGTGGTCTCTTGTCGGGCTCCTCTGGACAAAGTTGACATGCCTTGAGATGGTCTCCTGTCGGATTCCTATGGACTTAGTTGAGTCGACTGGAGATGGCTCTCCAGATAGTACTCCTATGGATTTAGTTGAGTTGATCTGTTGAAGGTGACGTCCCTGTGGTTGAGCACATGTGGACTTTTCCCTAGTGGCAGAGCACTAGAGGATGTGTGAGAGATCCTTGCTATATTGTCTAAGAGTAAGATTATTGTGAAACCCTAATTTTGTAT
>SNQJ01S0200455.1:0-16967 GCA_010110895.2 Picea sitchensis | reverse complement strand
CTGGGAAAGATCCCACTCTAATCTCCTCATTCTCGAGGATGGTACCATGGTAAAACCAAATTTTGTAGAAAGATGATGTTTTTTCGATAGATTCTCTCATTTTAAGAGTTCAACATGTCGCTTGCAGGAATTGAACTTGGTAGGTAGGGGAAAACACCCTCAACACATTAAACCACCTGTGGTAAACCCAATTGACAAATCGAAAGTGACCTATTTGAACATAAAATGCATACCCCATTAATTCCAGTGGAACCTAGAATCACAATGACTTGAATATAGAGGAAAACAAATCTAATAATGTGGACACACAGTACAAAATTAAATAGTTTAATTTCCATGGACATACACATATTATATATATACACCCCTTAACACAAACCACTCAAACTAACTGACAAATCTGAGTGACTTATATGAACATAAAATGCATAATTTATTAATTTGTGTGAACTTAGAATCACAATGACTTAACATAGAGGAAAAAACAAATTTCAATAATGATGAACATACAAATTAAATAATAGTTTAATTTTATTATATATATATATATATATATATATATATATATATATAAGCTATCTTGAGAATTTTATATTTCCATGTTTGAAGTGTACAAAAACTTTGTTCTTTGTTATTGGCTTTCCATTAGGGAACCATACACAATAATGTATCAAAATTGTCTCAAATGAAAAATATAGTTCCTTTAAACACAAAATGTTTTAGGAAATGTCTAAGAGTAAAAGCCTCTTATAGGAAAATCTAGTTCACATTTATTTCTCCTATTCCCTCTCATACAAATGAGACTCCTTTGCCATGTAAGTGATTAACCCAATTAAAAAAAAAAAAAAAAAAAAAATCATTAAAACATAATCCATACTAAAAATATTAATTTTATTTAAAAATTATTCAATATATGTTTAACCAATTCAATTTGTTTAAAAAAATATCATTTAGGTTTCATTTACGCTCTTTCATGTAATTCTTTTAATTCAACATTTACAATAATAACTAATATATACCAATTCTACATTATATGATCTTTTTCAAAATTTACTTCTTTAAAAAATTAATATAAAAAAAATAAGAAATATTATTTTTATTTTTAATTTATTAGATCATTAAGGCATCATTTTGATTTACAATTATTGTATCATTAAATATGTTTTTGATTTACAATTATTGGATCATTAAGTATCATTTTGATTTACAATTATTCTATCATTTTTTAACTAAATATTTATGACTTGTTGGATTGGCCTGTGGTTGAGATGCTGCACCAACCCTTAACATGTTGAGTTTAGTTGATTTTGATCTATTATTATTGACTACATACATATTATTATTAGGGGATTGTAGTTGACTATGGTTAACTTGTATAATTTCAGGGCTAATTACGTTCACTATGGTATATTGTGGTTGACTATAGTGACTGTGATTGGCTATTGTTATTTTAGTTGACTATGGTCTACCATATTTGGTTGTGGTTGACTCACACCCCTAGGAAGGATACAATGCTAGTTGTGGCTGGACTTCCTTGTTATTTTGGTTGACTATATTCACCATAGCTGACTATGGGCCATGTTACCATGTCCGTCAAGGGTAAATGCTTCATTAAGATATTCTTAAAGGTTGGATTATGATGTCTCTCATAAATCTACAATCTATACAATTGATAAATTTTAGTAAAATAGGCAATGTTGTATCACAAGTGAACTTATACAATTCATTTTGTAGTAAGTAAAGAAAAACATTTGATATGTTCCAATGATTGAGTACAAATTTCTTATAGTTAATTTTAATTGACTATGATTAATTGTGATGGATTATGGTCAACTATGAATCAATTTGATTGAGAGTAGTTGAATATGATTCCTATCACTAACTAACTATGACAATTGATGATGTACCCCCTTTATTTTAGTTTTCTATACACATGTTCACACTTGTAAAATCTCTATTTTCCTTGTAATTTTTTTTTAATTTCTTAATAATTTCAAGTTGCTGTGTTACTTTGTATTTTAGTCTACCATGTATATACATTTTTTTGTTTGTTGAGAACATTTGTTCCGCTGTCGGCTAGCATTTCAATCTGGATAAGAAACCCTTAACATGGATGGATCTTTGGGTGTCTCCTCCCAACTAAACACACCATAAGGGTATTTCAGAAATCGGTCTCCCTAGAAAATGAAACCTGACCTTCCTAACCAACAAGCCGAGAGCTAGTACAAATTGACTTACTATGTACATGTTTTTTGGTGTTAGTGCATCTTGTGTTACATACTCATTGACACGCAAGTACATTTAATGATCTTTTAACTATAAATTTCAACAATATAGTTATCAATTGAAGATGCTAGTATTGTTCTTAGCTCTGCCTTCCAAATCAAATGAACTATATCCTCATGTTCATAACTTCTAGCATTTTAAAAGTTTCTAGTTAACCTGTTTACTTTTTAACATTTCATTTACATGATTAAGAATTCACTGTGTGACCATCTAATTGCCACATCTTCAAATGATTAACAAACTTAATTGAAATTACAAATCTCCATTCCTACCACCACTAACTTTTTACCATTCTATGCATTAGATTCTCATATATTCACTAGCACGATTTAGGCCATTTCACAATCCGTAGAGGGATCTGGGAAAGGTCATCTAGGTAACGTTACACATTTGCTCCCCCTTCTTTACGAAATAATGTATGCTTAATCCGTGGAGGACAGTCCAGGTAATGTTTCATACACATGGCGTATGTGTCATTACTGATTTTATTTTTAGCGTCTGCTTATTGCGTGGAGGGCTGCCAGATAACGTTTCATATACCCGACGGGCGTGTCACAGCCTTTTGTCTTCTTTAGTCTGTAATTGCAAGCCAAAACTGTTATCCCTAGCTTCGTATGCTTCTTGCAAACCAGAGAAAGAAATGCCTTCTCTTTAATTAACTCGGTGGCTGTGTGATTGACAATTCGCAAAGAAACGAAGGAGAAGTGTGAGTGATTATTGTGCTTGGAATGCTACGAAGGTTTTTATTTATAAACGTGTTAAAATATTAGGGTTTTTCTTTTAAAAATATTAGAGTTTCCCACAACAAAGAATGATATATTTGGGGAGAGTTTTTGTAAATCTTTAATTATATTTTAATATATTTGTAGTGTAGAATATATCATGATTTGAATATATGTTCAAGGAAATGAGGATCATAGTATTAGTATTGATTTTGATTTGATATACACATAAAAGATCCAATACTATGTATAAATTCATAGATTCATGTCATTTCGCTGGAAATTATTCAAAATGTCTACTATCTTCGAGCCCAAAAGTTTCCTGGATAAAATCAACAGTGCTCACCTGCAACTGGATGCAAGGATTTCCAAGATGACTGCATAGTGTTGGATGAACATCAACCTGAAAGTCTAGGAAAATAAACCTCTCGACTTTTATTTGACGCGCTGGTAAATCCATCTGATATTCCTCTTCTGCAAAATCAGATAGTGCCCTTGATAGGCCTCCTGATGGCTTTGTATACTTGGTAGACCCCTCTACAGATAAAGGATATTACATGCCTCTGGTGGTGGTAATACCTGTTTTTTACTTCCAATCTGGAAATGCACTTCAAATTTTCCCACATGACAATACAAAATCCATTCATGCAAAATATTCATCCTCCAACTAGACAAGTTGATATGGCTATCAATTCGCAATTTCAAAATGTAAAGTGATGGAATCACGAGAACAATCTCTATGGTCATGCTGTGAATCTCAAACAAAATGAGCCTTCAAGTTCACTCAGCAATGGATTTAGCGGCTGTGCTAGTGTACATATATGCCATATATATTGCCGACATGGTCAGCATAGAAGGAAACCAAACCGTCATACATGCCATACATGCCATAGTCATCCAAACAAATGGAACCTTTCGAAGTTCACCAGCAACGATTTAGCTAATTTAATTTAATAATTTTATTATGATTATATATTTATTTTGAATATTTATTAAATAGTTAAAATATAAAAAATAATAATATAAACTTATGCTATAAATTTCCAAAGTAAATTCTCTATTAAATTAAAATAATACAGAATACTTTACTTATATTCATTTCTTTGAATATTTTATTAAATAGTTAAAATATAAAAAAATAATACTATAAACTTAGACTATAAATTGTTGTACCTTCTATTAGCTCAAAATAATACAGAACATTTACTAGAGTACCAAATCCTGTAAAATAGGAAACCAACTCTGGCCTCTAAGTTGAGAATACAAAAAATAACGTCTTTGTGTTCATAGTTCACTATATATCTAAGCATCCTATATATTTAATAACCAAAAAATAATTAAACTGAAAGTATGGAGAGTCTCTCAACATAGCTATATAAATACTCATTCATTTCATACAGTGCCATCACCACGGTTTGGAGGTGTTGCATGCCAATTCGGGACAATGATGTTTTGTTGTTGTTCTAGGAGTTGATTGGAAAGAGCAGTAATCCTAGCTTCCATTTTCTCCTAGCTTCCATTTGCTCCTGGGGAAATCTCATGTCTGTGATATCATAGAGAATATAAAATATTGATTGTAGCTAGCTAGTAGAGAAGAAAATGGGTGGGTCGCACATACCTTGCAATGGAGGAGTTCTCTCTTGTTGAATTTCCATGTCGGTTCTCGTTTGCTCCATATTCTCGACCTTGACCTCTCGATTTTCATCACATTCTCCTACCGCCTCCTAGATGTTTCCGTGAGGTGTGGAGGAATCTCTTCCTCAATGATGAAATGACCCCAGTCTTCTTCACTCCAGGTAGAGCTTGAGTCACTCGCTTCCTGGTGTGTAGCTGAGGAATGTCGTTCCTCATCTGAAATGGGCCACATAAATTTCTTTGAATCAAAACTTGTCAAGGAGGAGGACATAGTGCGTCGTCAGCTGAGAGAAGTCCCTTGAAGGGAACTGCTACCCCTTTTAGAGTGTGCCCTCTCCCTAGGCATGGAGAGACCAAGGGAGATGCTTTCTACAATCCTGGACCAATACATTGAGTTGCTCGGAGGCTAGATCTCAAAACCAAGACAATGCAAATGTTGCACAATGCTCATGAACTAGAGGCCGAAATTTTGAACTTGGCGAACTTGGCTTGGATGCCTATATTTAGCAACCGGATTGAGAACCAACACCCATCAACCTTTCAACTCCCCAGACAAAGCTTCCATAACTGCATCATAATATTCCTGCAGGACTATTAGAGTACCAGAGGGAGGTAATCAGACATACATCAGACATGAGGAATGCTCTTAAATATATGATAAGGACAAGGAGCTGGAGCCTAAAGAGCTGCTAGATATGGGAATTTGACCAAGCACATAGTGGGCATATATGTACACATTTGACACTCTTGCTCTATATGCAATAATAGACACTAAACTATGTATGAGATCCCTCCTTTATTTCCATAGGACAAAGGACCCTCTCCGCGAAGTGGTTTGACTATTAAAGTTTATGGAAACATACCATACCCTATCCTAAATTTAAAATCAGACTTATTTGTGACAAAAAGGACCCTCCAAGGATTTGACTACAAAGCTCTATGGAAACATACACCATACCCATCCCCTCTAAATTTTAAATTTGTGGACTTTCAGAGGGAAACATTATCTTAACCATTAAATCCAATTTATTCTAATTCTAAATAGTTTACTTGCAAGTGAATTAAACATAAAAATACTACTAAAAAATCATAAAGAATCACACTACCCTCCTAAATGTTGTCGCTATAAACAACACTAGCCTGCACCACATCTTCTACAAGTGTAAAGAAAAATAAGCATTGCTATGATAAGACCAAATTCTCACGAGATCCATAGCGAAACAGGTTGTTGGACAATTCCCAAAAAATCATGGCAAGAAAGAATATGTCACCCTTGTGACACTAAGAAGATGAAAAAAACTTTCTCACTCTTAGATTGTCTAGCCTATACCCATTAGATCTCATTTTCAAAAATACACCACACTACCAACCTTCCTAACCCTCTTAACTCAACAACAAAAGTATGGTGATCTTAAAAATATTCTCTTAATGCTTTTAGAGCACAAAACAACTCTAAAGAATCACAAGGCAATCATCTCACTCTTCTATAGACCAATTTTGGTCTTAATGAACGCTAATCATCATCATCACTACTCCATGCCCCCACAGAGATTCACTCAATTCCTATCAGAAATATACAACAATTCTCCACTAGAATGGATAAATATAACCCTAATGTTATTTTATAAATGGGAATTAATAGATAACAGAGTAATGTGATTCCGCACCTTCTCTCTTGTGATTATGACCATATCTTTTAAATTGAAGATAAATTGAGTGATCTTCGTATAGTTGTTATTGCATGTATATCATGTGGAATCTGATCGTGATTGCGATTTCTCTGAACAATCTGATGCCTTCACGCATTCATCTTGTCCGCATTCCCTCACACAACTGCTCTGTCTCTGGTAAACAGAATCACAGCATAATATTAATAATATCTTATCCTGATTCTAGCGAGTTAACAACTGTATTCCGATTTTCATGTGGTTTCCTAGGAGTTAACAATCAGACTCGATTTCTCTGAACAATCTGATGCCTTCAAGTGCTAGTGGTTGTCCGCATTCCCTCGCTGGCCACCGTTTGCCTCTGCTAAACAAAATCACAGACATTATTAACAATAATATTCATCCCTGATCTTTTCCATGGGTTTCTAGCGAGTTAACAATTGTATTCCCCGATTTTTTTTCATGGGTTTCTAGCCAGTGATGCGCCGATACGCTGACTTCTTCAAAATGGAATCACACTGTTCACTATTTTACGTAACGTAAGGATCTTGGTCAAGCGCTAAATGCCATTGTGATTTCGATTTCTCTGAACAATCTGATGCCTTCAAGTACTAGTGGTTGTCCGCATTCCCTCGCTGGCCACCGTTTACCAGAGGCAAACGGTGGCCAGCGAGGGAATGCGGACAAGACGGATGCGTGAAGGCATCAGATTGTTCAGAGATATATTTTACATGATTTTATGAGTACGGAATTACACATCCTCTTTGTATTAAAAAGCACCTCTCGATACGATCAAGAATATTTAACGTAGTACAAGTAGAGAATACTCTTTGATAACCCAGACCTCCCCAAACCCTCCAACCAACCCCAGTTTTCATCATATCACACCACAAACTTACTTTAAACACTTATTACCGCATACATTTATATGAATAATGAAGAAACTCTCAACCAGTTTCCACCTTATAAATCCAAAATAAAGATGAATGTATACTTGCTGCATCAATACACTCTAACTCCGTATGCTTTACCAAAATTCAAGAGGACAAAGTTTGAGGTGGGACAAAAGGCAACATGGTATTAACCTCCATCCCAACACTGCATAACTTCACTACATCACTAATACACTCCCAACATCCAAAGAGGAGTGTAACTATTGGTCTTAGATTTTATAAATTGTGTGTCAGCATGTGCATTTTAAAAGCAAATTTTGAATATATACCCATTGCATCAATACACCTCTAACTCGTCTAAAAAAAAAGTATGAATATATAATTTTATCATAGATCAATATAATTCTAACATCTCAAAAGGAGTGTAATCTGTTATTTGTATTTTATAAATTGCATGTTAACATACTTTAAAAGCAATCTTTTAAATAAACTGTAAAACATACTAATTTATTTCAACAAATCACTAATCTTCTCCATTACCACCTTTTCTCCAAACATACATAATCAATCAACTAATATAAACACCTCCCAAATACTGATACAACCACCAATAATAATAAAGCTTTAAAATCTATGTAAACATCTACTTTTTAGGCCCACAATAATTTTTAATCTTACATGGGAATCCAAACACAACCATAATACCTTAGTCTTTACGGGAATCTAAAAAATATCATCCATAGGGTATTACTAATTCAATGCATTGAGAGTATAAGTATCTCCATGAGAGTATGAAGATAGATGCTTATCATATGATATTAAACTAGATAACCCTAAACATAAATAACTGGCAAGCACATTACTACATTAATAACATATAGATCAAAGATTCATACAAGAAGAAATCTTGATCCAAATGTAAGGCCTGATAGGATTGGTCCAAGATGATACGTACTTAATAAACGATCTACACCATCTCATCATCTTGACTTACAACTAGTAGACTATTACATCTCTTTAGATCTATAACTACTAGCCAACCATGTTAATTCATTACAGTTGGACCTGAATTGATCTTGGCTCGAATCATAGCTGAACATATAGGTGAATTGATCTTAGATGAACTATACCTACTATGATCAAGGAACATGTTAGCTTGAATCTTTACCTACCTTCATGATAAATCTCACCGGGATTATGTAAGAGACCCTCATTGAGGTTGGATGATTGTGGGCTTGCCTCGGTTGGATTAAGTGATTGTGGTTGTCTTGGGATATTTTTCATGGGTTTCACAAGTGAGAAGACCCACACAATCGCATCTCTTCTAAAACGAATCAAGACTGCTCACTATTTTACGTGAATGAGGATTCAGGTCATCGGCGCTAAATGCCATCCCAAAGAATACAAAACTACCATATCCCTCGCGGGTTGGAGTTAAGGGTTCACTGCTTTATCAACAAAATAGCTGGCCCTACTTTGGTTAGTTAAAGGGTTCAAGCTTTTATTGGCTAACAAAACCTCCCAAGGTGTCAATGATATGTACTTTGAGTCAAGACTAAAGAAGATCTCTGCACTCAGAATCTTTAAAATCAAACAATATTTAATCTTGTGTTGAATGCGAAGGGACAACACATAAAGAAAAACCTCCTGTAATTAGATCCATTAATTCATTTATATATATAAAAATAAAATTACAATACACTGAAGTAGAGATACATATTCAAACCATGACAATGTAGATTTGTAGGAGAAGAGGATTTCACATTTCCATTCATTAACTCAAAAGTCAACAAGACCCATAACATAGATATGTGCCATGTGTTCTAGACTCTTTTTTTCATTCATACACAGTTATTTCTCTATTACAAACTCATGCAAAAACTTAGACAAAACTGAACATGGAACTCTCTCCTTCCTTTCCAGTCTACTCACTTTTACAATCATGAACTCTCACTTTCTCTTCCACTCTACTCTACTCTCGACTCCTCTTGAGGGAACTAAAGTCCCATAATTTGGCACTTTGTATTTGGTTTGTATGAATCCCCCATTCTCCTTAGAGTGTGGAAATCCTAACTAATTTACCAACTCAACCATATCCTTTCTCATGATCATTCAAGTTGTTATAGAAATCAACATTGTATCTCCATACTCACATGCCCAGTATTGATTTGTGGTGTGCACAAATTATTCAAAACCTTGTGTGCCAACAATTTTCATTATAAGAAAGGCTAGATATAGATTCCATGAAGGACATGACATGGAGGATGCAACGAAGGATGCCACGCAAGAGACAAGTCAGACACCAAAAAGAAAAAACATGTGAATCTTGGTGACATAGATGCTAGATGGTGGAGATGACACATCATATGCCAAATTAGATGCCTTGGGAATGCCATGTCAGATATGAACAATAAAATGACATGTGAAATTCAGGTTACACATCATGTCTTATGTCAAGATGAAAATTGGTATACCTTTGGGTATCTTAATACCATCCAAGCAGTAGCCATATGTTTTATTGAAAAATTCTTGAAAACATTGGGGATGAATAATGGAAGCCAACTGTGATCCGATATAGTTTTGTTATGGTTCTAGATAGTTGAAAATTTTTATTCACAAAAAATAAAATAAAAATTGGGGTTTCATTATTAATAAGTGCAAAAGGGAAATCTTCTGCAATAAAAGATCCAAAACTACTGTTGGGAAGGAATAACTAAACCAATTTTAAAAAGACAAAATCAAAATGAAATAATATTCATGCATATAAAACCCAAAAATTAGATTTTAAATAACAAAACCGTACCTTAAGTGTGTTCCTTCACTTTATCAGAAATAAATGGAGGTTGTTTCAAGTACAACACGTCCATAAAAACTCTTGAGCTTGGCCAGGAATTATTTGAATGATTCATCAACCACAACCACATGATGAATGGTTTTGTTAGATTTGGGGTAATCCTCACAATGAATTCTATAGGAGATATATGACTACTTCCAGCAGGAATAGGAGGTTGGTGGTGTGCCCTGGAATTTGATCATTCTCTCTTGTTACATTGGAAAGTATCACATTCAGACACAAAAAATGTGGATGTCCCGGCTCATGCAAATCCCAAAATGAATGTTTGATGTCGTCCCACATAATGAAGGAGACTAAGTCAAGATAAGTAAAACATGCCACATGTGCATAAAACCCCAAGAGAGGGGGCGCCCCATAAAAGAGAGGTTGACTCTAGCTAATTGGGCCTAAAAATTCTTCAAAATGCATAATATTAGCCTCAAATCATGGTGTATAAATCTTCCAAGGAAGAAATGAGCCAATGTGTAAACTCCTGTATGGAAAGTACTCTGTATGGAATGAGTGAATAATACCCCAAGAAGTGGACAAATCCTCTAATCATGCTCACAAGTCCTTAAATGATGTCTCCAAGGCATGACCATGCCCATAGTATATATGAAGCTAATCACACCTCCATAAAGAGTGTAAAGTGACCCTCAAAGTCAAAACAAGTCATGAAAACCTCCAATAGCTAGTATGGTGTCCACATCTATGAGATTGTCCCTTATATCCAATAATAGATAACTCAAAACATGAGGAAATGAGAGAGTGCTTTAAGATCTTCAACGTGGCATGTCAAGAGGAGACCCATGAATGTGGAAATAACCCAAAAGTGCATTGGATGATATGACCAATGCCTTGGGATAAATGAACTACCTCAAGATCTATGATACTACCTCAGGAAGAATGAAGTTGTATGAGCATATGAAAAATCATCTCCAAGAGTCTATGACTAAAGTGTGACAAATACATAATATGGGTTCTATGCTTAGACATAATATAAGTGTGATTCAAATATGTATGACAACCTTTACAACATGAGAAAACTTCTACATTACATACAAAGAAGGGAAAGAGACTCAGAAGTCAACCTAAATCATTCATCCTAGTAGATCCATCTCAAGACCCCCACATATCGACCTAGGTCATAAATGACCAACATAGTGCCAACTTAATGCCACCAAGAGGAAGTTTTCCTAATCCATAAGAGAAAGGACTATCCTGAATTGGAGAATAATAGGATGGGCCATGACCAACCACGAGGGGTTTGGAGATGCCACCTAGGCTCCACACTGATACATAGATAATCTAAGAATGACCCAATACAATACATAAAAATAATGATAACCACACTTTTGGTTCATCATGATACAATGATACACATAATATGCTCATATGATGGGCCATATCTAGTGAAAAAATGTAGGGTGAACTGAAGTGAATATGAAGTGTAATAAAATGAACTCTATTAACTATTTGCAATGAACACACAAAGGTTCATAATCTCCCCATTTTTCCTTTTTATATAAATATAGGGAATAGTCTCATGTATATTATTCCCTTGATGTAACTGGTTCTTCCTGTGAGTAGTCAATGTAGAAGATCCTCTCACAATGTGGTCATTGGTCTACATGTATCTACCCACAATGAGAAATCGGATCATCTTGTAAGGAAGGTTATGTTTTGCCAGCTTTCCATTTCCTTTCTAAGCATTAGGATTGCTTAATTTTTGACTAGGGTGGATATCTCTATTCTCCATATCCTACACCTGGCTTTGATTGTAAACCCTTCAAGTTTTTGAATTGGGGGGGTTTTGATTATAACCCTTCAATCTTGGATAGGTAGTAAACACATGCACAATTATCTTCCCTTCCTAATGTAGATAATTGGGGTTATGAGAGATTTACTGTGGTAGATGTGTGCTCTTCAGCATTTAGATAACATTTAGATATTTGGAATATAAATATTGCTAAAACATGCATAAGCCCTACTTAATCTTCTACCACTGACAAAATGGTCTTGGAGTAGACTTATTTCTTTCTACTTGTTATATTTTATCCTTTAATTTGTTATAATGAATTTAAAAAATCCCATAATTTGCATTTTTTTCTTTTCAAATATTTCTTTGAAGAAGTGGCCACTAGTGATAAATTCCATTTTTTTCCAATTAGAAAAAAACAATTGACTGCTGCTTAGTGGAAAATCTCTAATACCTCACTTGAAGAAAGTCTAAGATTCCACCATGAATAGTGATATAAGATTGACTAATCTAAAATACAATTGTGTGTATACACATCTTTAGTGATAACCGCCATTTGGAAAAATACATGTCTTAAATATATATTGACTATTACAATATAAATGTTTATACACTATTATGTAGTGGTAATATATCCTAGATATATTACATTGGATCTCAACTTATATAACTCCAATTAGGAAATAAACAAATAAAATGAAAACAAAATTGAACTTCATTTGTTTTTCCACATTTCATACATCTTTATATCATCATGCTTTCATTCATATAATAATGTTGGCATGATTTTAACATGTCTATTCATCATCTATATTTTAGAAATCCACATCATATGATGAATTTGAAGTCTCTACAACTTATCAATTCAAAACAGGTATATTCAAATTTTAAGTTCTCCATGTTTCTATATATTTTTCCAAGCATGATTCTCATTGCATTAAATAACTTATCAATATATAATATAAGATTCCTCTTTTCTAAATGTTTAAAGAATCCCTTGTAGTGGAGTTTGTCACCATGGACTACATATTATACTTGCATTCAACCAATCATGGAAATGACTATGCATTTGTGGTTATAATTATCACTTAATATGGTCTGGATGAACCTCCAAGAAGAGTATCAATAGCTTTTACCATTTGGAGCTCTTCTCTCTAGAAGGTTTGGGTTCATTTTGGGTTCCATGGACCGTTATTTCAAATATGGATAGAAGGTTTCTAAGTACTTTCTAGTCTATTTTGTAATAATGATGGAGACCTTGCTAACTAAATCCACCATTTTGACCCCAACCATTGGACAAATTGAGTAGAATAATAAGATTCATTGTGCATATCTCAATGTACACCCAAAAATCCATGCACATGGGATGAGAGGACTTCCCTTTAATGTTCAACATATAGCTAAGCAACAAACTCCTCTATAGTCGCATTGGCCATAATGTTTCTAGTGTGTCTCTAGGTTCCAAACTGTCTTAATTCTGAGGCTAATTTTCCCCATTGCATCTACATATGAAGAATCCTCCCATGCTTAGATTGTGGTAGACACAGTAAACAACTTTGTTGAATATATCCAACACATCCAAATGCAACAAGTTCAAGCATTAGAAAACTAACTCTTAGTGCATAACTACTCACTAAGGACCACATTTGGAGTTCACACAAATTTTAGGTGGAGAGAAGGTTGTATGGTTGTAGTTGTAAAACAACATTCACTGGGTGACTCCCACTCAAAACCCCACGTGACTATAGGGCCTTGAACCATCACTCTCTAGCTATGAGAGGAATGATTTTTAATTAAGTATTTTTCCTTTCCTTGGCCATCAACATAGTTACCAACTTAATGAGAACTGCGGGACTCAAAACAAGAACTCTAGCCCTAAAACTATTTTTGCATAAAAAAGATCAAAATCAACCCCCAAATCAAAAATGATGCTACCGGTAGCAACACTTTTAAATAAATGGGGTCAAATTTACAACATTTTTCAAATATGGCCTTAAAAACTCATATAGATGCAGAGCTCCAAAAAAGCCTTAAAATCAAATAACTAAAAAACAAATAAGATGTTTTGATTTTTTTTTTCAAAATGTTAAATTTAAAGATATTTTGAAATCGTATTTTAATTTCACTCTACCCATTAAACCCAAACCCCAAAATCAAACTTGCTATATCAAATTGAAAAGAATTCTAACTGGGTAGCACCATCCTAAATAGAAGGATATGGAATGGAGTACATTTTATAATGTGGTAAAGAACTCACACATCAGAACAAACTATAAAGAAACCTTTAAATGTTTACTTTTAAATCTTATTATTACTCAAAGAACAAGGTAATATATAATGCCATAAAAATATCACAATATAATTTTAATAACAAAAGTCACTTTTAATAATTCCTACTTTAATAATAAAAACAATAAATACAAGCCATAATTGAATGAAACATAAATAATTTTAAAAGCATTATACTGAAATCACATTCAAAACATATTAGTTAAAAAATATTATGAGCCAAAATCAGGAAAACTAGAAGGAAATGAAACAAATTTAAAATTCCCCCGGAAAACAATAATTTAAAAAAAAAAAAAAAAAAAAAAAAAAAAAAAAAAAAAAAAAAAAAAAAAAAATTGAAAAAGAAAAATAAATTAGAAAAAATCAGTTATAGCATAACATCATATATACAAATGTTATATTTATAACAATCGCTATATTTTATAAAACAAGGTGGCTGTAGGCTTTTTTATATATATTTTATGGAACTTTTTATAATTTTTTAATGTTTTTAATATAACTTTTTAAATGTAGTCTTTCTAACCATTTATGCTTAACTTTTATTTTAAATCTTTGAATTTAGCTCTTTTATATTGCCTATTCCTTTGGTTTTTCACCCTTCTTAAACTCCTGTCAGCTTTACACCTTTTTTTACCCTATCTCATTTTCTGAGATATATATATATATATATATATATATATTTCCTTTCCTCTCTTTGTTTTTTTTAGGTTTTCTTCAATGTTTTGTTTTTAAATTTAAATCTCTTTGTTTCTTTTTATTTATTTTAGAATTGATCCAAAAATTAATTATATTTTTACAAATATTTTGAAATTTGCTATTATTTAACAACAATTATTTTATATGTATTGAAGTAGAAAAAATTGTGTTAAAATGATATTTTCCATTATATTTAAAATGTATGGAACCTTAACTTAATTAAGGAGAGATATAATTATATAAAAATCTTAATTTCAAAAATAATGGTGTACAACATTTTAACATTGATGAAGGGCGGAAATATTGATTTAAAACATGATTGGAATAAAAATAAAAATAAAAAATAAAATCATAAAGCTTGAAAATAGACGAAAACTCTCATTGAGAAAAAAAAAAATAAAAATAAATTCAAAACAATTTGAAAATAAATGAAAAAACTAGCATTTAAAAAACAAAGTGGAAAATTCTATGTATCAGAAAAATTTAAAATATCAAAACCACCTGTAATGGAGGGGGGTGCTACTGGTAGCACCATCTTTAAAAATGGGGTAAAAAACTCTGACACCCCAAAAACGAGGAACCCCTATAGAGTTCTGTTTAAGTTGGTAACTATGTTCATCACCTTGTATCTAATGTGGAGTTGATCTGACCATGTTTTATGCCTCTCATGAACACCTCAAAGGTGGTTGATCCCTTGAATCTATAGAACTTAATTGTGATTATATTGAGTAGGCTATATTCGAATGAATCATGGACACTAGGATGAAAGGGGAATATAACAATACAACATCCAACTGCTGGGTCCTCAAAGTAGAAGCTCCTTCTAAATTATAGATTTAGATTCAAAAAGAATTCTTTCCCATTTGATGAAGGAACTCACTAAATGTAGACCACTACTCTCTAAGGGGACACATTAACTAGGTGGATATTTTTTGTTTGTTAATTCCAGGCAGGGACCTTGATTAACCTGTGGTTTTGAGAAACCGCTAATTTAGTATCTAAGCTTCACAAATCTCACCTGGATCGCAACGCTCCTGAGCTGGAAGCAATCACCAACCCTTAACATGGTTGATTTTTTGTCCCTGGTGCTCAACTCCCAAGGACTTTAAGACACTGAAAGTGGCTTTAACAACACACCTGTCACCATCACTGTCCCATATCCACCTCGGGACCAACTAGGGATATTGGTGACCACCCATTTGTTCAATTGATTTTGGATGAGTCCTCAAGTAAAATTAAGTACATTTTCTAACTATAAACTTCTAAATGTGCTTTTTCTAGTACTCTTGCATTTTGGGTAGTTGACATAGAGCACATACTCTTTGATTGAGAGAATGGATTAAGTTATACAACAATCCATGATCCTTGAATTGTCTTAATGGATATTATGATGATGATCATCATCATTATAATTTAAATTTAAAGAATAATAGAATATGTTATTACTTATATTATTAGATATTTTGCTAATTTCTTATTAAATATATTTAGTTTAAATTTATGTTTAAAAAATTACAAAAATACCATAAAAAGGAAGTGAAAACACATCTTTAAATTTCCATGCAATGTTTTACTTTAAAAAATACACACTAAATTAATAATATACTGAAAAGAATTTGAACCTTTATATAAATATCCACCTTTCAGCTTAGTTTTATGGGAGTCTAAGAATAACCTTTAATCTTTTATTTTGTGAACCTATATCGATTCATAATTGTTCAAATAACAATATGCTCAATAAAGGGGAGAGTTTACTCAACCCCTTTCCCACCTTCCAGCCCCTAGTTTCTTGCCCACTCTGTGGACGCTCAGTCCCGCTTCGCTCATTCATCGTGGTCGATCTGCACCTGGCGGTGTTTATATTTTATTGATTATTCTGCATACATACAAGTACAACAACAGGCTCCTGGCCTTCAAACACTTAGGCTTACTAGCCTAACAAACACATAAGCCTTCCAGCTTATACAAAACTTGGCTCACCAGCCTATAGAGTACATTTACAATTCATTGCATATGTCATGATCTGTAATGAGGCTCGGCCTTGGGTACACTACAATCCCCCTCCCCTTATTTTTGCACTGTCCTCAGTGCAACTTTTACATCGCATCTGCAAGTTCTTCAAAATTTTCAAAAAGGTGCGGGTACTCTGCCCGCATAACATCTGCATGCTCCCATGTCGCGTCCTCA
>SNQJ01S0200454.1:0-16965 GCA_010110895.2 Picea sitchensis | reverse complement strand
AAAAAAACAAAGTTTACACACATCTTTATACAAAATGTCTAAAAACTTCTTACAACTATATATTTTAATGTAAACACCTAATATCATGATATCTTTAAAAACCATTGAAGGGGACAAAGTCCTATTTTCCAAGCTCCATAATATCATGATAACTTTAAAAACCATTGAAGGGGACAAAGTCCTATTTTCCAAGCTCCATATCTTCTATCAATTAATGAACAATGTCTTTTTCTTTAAAATTCTTTGATTTGAGGCCCTTGATTTAGTTCATTTTCTCAAATCAACAAGCACATTTCTTAACATGTTACATTCAACTTCTAGTGTTACAAATTTTTTCCTATTTCATAAGTGCACCTAGAATTAAGGGAAATTGGGAAATGGCATAATGATCATTTCTCATGAACCTTTTTGGTTACTAAGAAGATAGAATCCTTGTTGCATTGGATATATTCTTCATTGTTTCAAAGAAATATTTATTTTTTTAATTCCCTATAATCCATCGAGACAACACACAAACAAATGCAGCAATCCAAAGAAAAATTCCACCTAGAGAACACCTGAAACAAAATATCGTCCCCACGAGTCCTCAAGAACACCACCAAAGCTTCACAAATTTCATATTTTCGGAGGTATAAAAACTAGCAAGGATTGAATTGAAGAGAACTAGAAGAATGGATCTACAAAACAAGGTGTCTATAGAAGAAATAATCACTATGTTTAGGACCAACAAGACCAAAGCAACTGAGACCAAATTTATATAAAGAGAGAATAAATTCTAGAAAACCCAATTCACAAAATGAGTCTAAGAAATAGGGATACAATGTTGATGCAGTCACCCTCGATCTTGGACTCAATCAACTACAAAACCATGTTTCTTCTCATAGAGTTCATGACTACCAACATACTAGCACTAACACAAATTAATAATTAAGGAATGCCAATAAAAATTTAGTCACATGAAAAGGAAACAAGTGAAAACATCATTTAAAACAAAGACGTAAGATTCTTTACTAACAAGATAGAATTTGTATTGTATGGTCTCATTACATTACAAAACAATCTAGCACAATTCTCATTCTTATTTCAATAAATCGATGCACATTTATTTCTCCATGTTGTGACCCAAAACCAACGTCCCTTCCTTTATTTTGTTTCTCTTACAAACATCCCATCTTTGTTTCCTCTCTTTTTCCTGGTACCACACTGAACTTCCAATCCCTCTGTTCTATCTCCCTTTATTTCTCTCCTTTCATTTATCGAAAACCAAACCATCTTTTCCCTAATCATTTTCCTTCTTAATCATTTATTGTTTTCCCCACCAACGTGATTCAGACAATGGTCATTTATAACATTCCAAATTCTTAATCATTTTCCAATTTTGTGTTGGAACTAGACAACTATGACGATTAACATATTCAAACCATTTAAAGAATTTTTTTTTCCATCACATGGTTAGCCCACCTATTGTCATGAAATTTTTACAAGACACGTGGAGTTACAACATGCATGATTTGAAAAAATGTAACATAATTTCAACACGACCAATGTTGCAACAATGTGAGTTACAACACTGGTGTCGCAACAAATTGAGTTACAACACTGGTGTTGCAACATGTGAGTTATAGCAGTAGTATCGCAACAACGTGAGTTACAACATTGGTGTCTCAACAACATGAGTTACAACACTGGTGTCGTAGAAAACTGAGTTACAACACTGGAATTGTATCATTTTCAACACTAGTGTTATAACAATGGGAGTTGCAACACTTATTTTACCCTACAATTTACTAACTTGAAATTGAAATGTTTTTGGTTGATGCAGATTTCTTAAGGACAAATATGCTCTTGTATAAGACATCCTTGGTAAGAAAAAAATTAGCTCCAACTCATGTGGATGCTACTGTAGATTCTACAGAGGATGAAGATCCCCATAGGTGTGTAGATCATTTTTAGAAATTCATGATGCATCTTCATAAATATTGTTTCTCTACTTAACTATGTACTTATAATATTATTTATTTTAGGTCCTTTTGCTAGCCCGCTTCGCTAAGATTTGCTCTAATTATTCGGCTAGTTTAATAGGTAGTTGTTTTATCCATTCATCCAGCATATGTTTTAACTCATTCTCTTCTCCCTCATGAAACTCATAGAATTTGACCACATTGAATATTGGAGAAATTTCAAAATATTCCAACAACTTGAACTTATATGCATTATTAGAAATATTTCTCATAATTCGACATGGTCCAATTTTCTTGTAATTGAGTTTACTATATGCACTTTTGGGAAATATTTATTTTCTCAAGTGTTCCATTACCATATTTCCTCTTAAAAAACCTTTTGTCTTCTTCACAAATATTCTCCCTACTTATATATGATCTTACTTTGTTATATGTTCCTCTTAATATACTCATGATTTTCCTTAATTCTCTCCACAAACTCACTGCATCAACACTCACTTTGTCCTCCAGATTTGGAAACTTAACAAAATAAACAATTTATTTTAGTGATCTACCATAAACAATCTGAAATTGAGTATTTCCCATATATCTATTAATTGAATCGTTGTATGTGAATTCAGCTTGAGCCAAGACCAAATCCCATTGTCTTGGATTCTCTCCACTCAAAATACTCAAAACATTCCCAAGACTTTGGTTAACCACCTCAGTATATCCATTTGTTTTTGAATTATATGAAAAATTGTACAACAACTTGGAACCCATCTTCTTCCAAATTATCCTCCAATAGTGTCCAAGAAATATCATATACCTGTTAGAAGTGATACTTCTTGGTAGTCCATGTAACCTCACAGTATCTTGGAAAAATAAAACATCCACTTTAGTAGAATTTCTATTATTATTGCATGGTATGAAATGTGGAATCTTTGAAACCTATCTACTACAACCATCACAAAATCAGGACTTCTCTACATCCTAGGAAATCCCAAAATCAAGTCCATACTTATATCTTCCCATGGTCTCTCAAGTATCGATAGTGGTTTGTATAACCCTATTTTTTTACTCTTTCCTTTTGCTAATTGGAAAATTATACAAAACTCAACAAAACTTTTAATATCCTTGTTGATTCTAGGCCAAAATTATCTTAACTTCACCAACACCGTGGTCTTTTCAATGTCAAAATTTCCACCCAAACTTTTGTTATGCAACTCTCTAACATGATTCAGCTACAATGAACTCTGTAGAATGAAAAAAAAAATGTTTAAAAACAAAATACTTCTTGGATGTGGAAATCCAAATACAGTTTCAATTTGATGCTCCAATGTGCTTTGCACACTCTCCAAGCCTATGAAAAATATGTGTCTTCTTCATACAACTCTTTTATACATTCCAAGATAGAAACTTCAACTGACAAAGTATTCAACAACATTATTATATGTCTTAATGCAATTGCAACCTTATTCGACATTGTAGACCTGTGCTTCAAAAGAAATGAGTAATTTTTTAAAAATTAAACCCATTTGGAATGTTTTTTATTTAAATTACCTTGACTATTGATGTACTACAATGCCCTAAGATTAGTAAATAAGAAAAACTCTGTTGGTACCAAGTAATGTCTCCATTTCTTCAAGGATTATACAATAGCATAAAACTCTTGATCATAAACATAGTACTTCTTCTTAGAATCATTAATTTCTCACTAAAGAATGCAATAATCCTTCCAATCGTTGAACCATTTGAATCACGGTCCACTTGAAATACTTTATTGAAATATTGAAGAACTATAATTAGTTGTTCAATTAACTTTTTCTTAAAGTTCTCAAATGACTTCATGGCTATTGTTTCCCACTTGAAAACCCCCTTTTTTATACATCTAGTAAGTGTTCCACACATCTTGTTGAAAATTCAGATAACATTCCTATAGAATATCACCAAACGATGAAAACTTCTCAAATCAAATGTACACTTAGGTGTTGGCCACTCCAAAATATCCTTTACCTTTTCAGTATCCATCTTCAAGCCTTCATTGAAAATCACAAATACCGAGGACACTAAGACCTCCTTCAAAAACGTACATTTTTCCAAATTTATCAACAATTTCTCTTCCCTCAACCACTGTAACACATTTATCACATGCTCTAGGTGTTCTTCTTTGGTTTTATTGAAAATAAAAATGTCATCTAGGTACATAAAAACAAGTTTCCCTCAAATGGTTTCAAGAATTCATTTATAACTCTCATGAATGTGCTAGGGGAATTGGTTAGCTAGGACAACATGACGAGCCACTCAAACAGTCCATCCCTCATCATGAATGTTGTATTCTTTTTTTCACCTTCTCTTATTCGAATATGATGATACCCACTCTTAAAATTGATCTTTGAAAAGTACTTGGCCCCACTCAAATGGTCCATGATGTCATCCATCCTTGGTAAGGGAAATATGTACTTAATAGTAATCTTGTTGATATCTCACAAGTCAATACACATTATCCATTCACCCACATTTTTGGATGTCAATAATGTAGGTACAAAACAAGGACATAAACTCTCTCAGATCAATCGTCTATCAAGAAACCCTTGTACCTACCTATTCACTTCCTCACTCTCTAATGGAGTCATCTGATAAGGATATTTATTCAGTAGACTTGATCCTGGTATGAAATCAATTTGATGTGATATACTCTTCAAGGCAAGTAAACCTGTTGGTAGATCATCTCCAACAATATATTTAAATTCATTTTAAAAAGGTTGAATTTTTGGTGGCATGGGCCTCATTTTTCCAATCTATGGAACTTGTCTTGGCATTAAGGCCAGACATAAATGGGTATTTTTCTTCTCTATCATATTTTCATTAGTTGAGAACATGATAATGTGATGGATGCTACACAAATTTATTCTATCATTTCCTTTTCTATCACTACCACTTAACACAGTCTCTACCATTGTCTACAGTTTGTACCATTGTCCATCCTTTAAAAATTCATAAGTATTTTTACTTCCATCATGGAAAACATTTTCTTCCAAACAACCATGGTATTCCGAGTAGTCTGTAAGAAGAATCCATCTCTACTGTATCACAAAATACATGTTGATCACTAAACTTTCCAATCTGAAAACTTCACAAGCATTTCTCAATCACGGTCACTTGTTATCCTCTTCTCAACCATGAAACCCGATAAAGATTCGGGTGTGGAACGCTTTTTAATTTTAACTTCTCTATTACTTTTGTGGATACTAAATTTTTTGTACTTACACCATCTATGACCAAATGAAAACACTTATCTTGATTTTTTCACTTTGTTTTAAAAACTTTCTTTATCTACTCAGGCTCTTCTGCTATCGTTTCCTTAGGATTAAGTACCACTATTCTAAACACCAAGTTTTCTCCCCACTCTTGATGAATTACTTCCACATTTATGCCAGCAACTGCAGTCCCATCTACCTGGGTAACATGCATTATGGCCTCATTTCTTTTCCCTGTATTATGCTTCTTTGGGTATTATTATGCCTTGTGACCTTCTATTCTATATTTGCAACAGGTGATCACATAGTTACCTCTATCAAATCATCTGCCTATCCTAGTGCCACTTCCTCCTCTTATATTCTATCTATTGTTTTCTTCATCTTCATTTTCATTGCTAGTAGAAGCACTTGCTCCACCCTTGCATCTAGGTCATTTTCTTCAAAACTTCAGTCATAAACTTATATCAACATTTTCTTCCTCCTTCAAAGAAACATGATAGGCTTCATCTAAATTAAAAAAGTAATGCATACTCATCTCATCCTAAATCTGATATTTTAACACATTCACATATCTTTCCAGTCTTTGATATTATAGTTCCTTTATCTATGATCTGAGCGAAAATTTGAAAACCTCCTCACTATATTCATGGACATATGTCTCTTTTTTCCTTAGGTTTTTCATCTGCTTACACAAATTCTATTGGTAATCGAGAGGTAGGAATTTCTCCTTGATTTTTCTCACCATCTTCATCCAAATTTTGATCTTCTCCTGTCTATTGTCTACCATGTCCTTTTGTAGCATATCCCACAAGTGTGCAACATGAACCCTTAGATTTTTCATGGCGAATCAAACCTAATTGGGATCCAAAAAAATTTCATAGTGAAAATATCTTTCGAGCTCTCCTCTCTAGTCCATTGGTGTCCTAGATATCAAAATACCATCATAAAATGAAACCTCCACCATTTCACTACCTCTTTCTTACATAAAATATATCAAATTTACTTATGGGTCTACTTCCTAAGCATTTTTTTCTTATTTAGGCTCATCTTCAGGCTCTGAATCTGTTTCAGCATCTCCAATCCTTCTATTTTCTAGTTCTTCTACCCTCCTTCAAAATTCCTCTAATTATTAGTTCCTTGAACCTCCTTTTGTTGCTCCTGCTCTATGTGGTGGCATCCTTACAAGTTATTGTGTAGCCCTAACTCATACTAATAATCGTAGGTCTTACTTATTGGCATTATGTCTCACAAATTACGAGCTAAACCAACCCTAATATGAATTGATACAGTCACCCTTGATCATGTAGTCAATCAACTACATAACTAGGTTTATGCCCACAGATTGCAAAAATACTATCACTCTAGCACTAACAAAAATTAACAATTAAATAATTCCAAGAAAAATTTATAGTCACAAAAAAAGGAAATAAGAGACACCATCATTTAAAATAGGGACTAAATATTATTTATTAACAAGAAAATAATTGTCTTTTATAGTCTCATTACATTACCAATCAATATGGCACGGTTCTCATTATTATTTCAATAACTAGGTGGGTTTTTAATACTCCGTGTTGTTACCCAAAACTGGTGTCCTTTCCTCAACTTATTTCTCCTTTAGATGTCCATTCTCTTTTTCCTCTCTTTTTTATGATACTGAGTTGAACTTCCAAACCCTCTATTATGTCTCTCTTTCTTTCTCTCCTTTAATTTATTAGAAATCGAACCATCTTTTCCCCAACTGTTTTCCTTCTTAATCATTTCTTATTGATCCAAATATTTTTTGAGAATGAAATAAAAGAAGAGATATTACAATGAAATACACATAAATAATTCCAAAAATAGATAAATACAGTAATACAAGATTTCTATTAATGAAACAAATGTACAGAGACTGTAAAAATACAGAGTGAAAGACTCGCTAGAATGGTGGCAGCTTATCTCTGAGAAGAGATGTGACAACTACTCACATTCACAAGAATATGATTGTTACAACAAAGCTCCAAAGGCCTTTTAACATATAAGTAAAATCCAAAACCTTAACCCCAGAAGATGAAAATCCAAAATGTTTGCGGGCCCCGATGGGGGTAGTTGATACTTCAACTTCCCAAGGGCATAACTTTTGCATACGAAATCTTTTTGGGGCGCTCAATACACCATTGGAAAGGTATAAATGAGAAGAACAATTTTTTACTAGCTCAAGTCAGTGCATTCAATAGTCACATGGGCTCAAAATAACCAAACAAATGTCGTTTGGGGCCTCAAAATGGCCCCATAAGTTTGCAACCCAAAAAACTGCCCAAAAACTGAAACCTCAACCCTGCTTGTAATTTATTCAAATTGTGATCTTATTTGCACACTCTTTTCTACTGTAATCTCCATCGTCTACACAATAATGTTCTCCTTCAATAGTTCCACACTCTCCAAGAAAACCTGTTCAATTCGGCCCTTTGTTGCGTCAATCTCAGTGAGCATCTGTTCTTCTCTTTCTTGTAGTGGTTATATCTGATCCTTCCTTGACTGCTTATCTTCTGGTATGCACATCAACTATGCCTACAAATTATTCATCTCTTTTGCACTATTCATTATGTCAGGTATTGTCATAGTTTTCTTCTTTTTCTTCAATTCTGTCATCGCAATATTTATCCCTTCTTATTTTCGGTCCAACTCCCGCAGTTTCCCATCCTCTTGAAGGTTTGTCCATATTTGTGTGCTCTTATTGTAAATCTTTGTTATTTCCTGGATTATGAACAAAATTCTTTCTATATGAACTGTAGCCTCCTGATCTCTTTTTTTTCTTACTTCTAGTGGAGTAGTAGGTACTAAGAGGTCTTTCAACTCTGTAATCTGGAATCTGTACATCTCCATAGCTTGTGTTATTTTCTAAATTTTACCCTTAGTGGGTATATTCTCTGCTTGTTTGATGTCATCAATAGTTTTAAACACTTCTTCAACTTGCTGCTCTATTCTTCCATTGTGCTTCTTTGTTTCATCCCTCTCAAACTTCAATTGGTCAAGAGTGATGTCCAGTGTATTATTTACTTCCTTGGACAACTATAAGTGTGTATCATCTACAAGAGCCCTCGATTGGATTAACTGCACGACACTTATCTAAAGTTTGTACAACACTTTAGTAGGAATCTTGGGAAATGCCAAGTTGAAATGATCTATATCCTTCAGTGGATTTTTTGTTGTAGTTTTATCTACCTACAACATTCCATGGGTGATACAAAATTTTTCATTCCCCATAGGTATGATCTACAATGTCTCATGTTCTCTAACTGTTCTTTCCTGATAAGTTTGTTGTTGTTGTGCCTGATCCTTTTTTTCCATTGTAGTAAGTTGCAACTATTCCAATGCATCCCTGACCTCTGTCAATTTATTCACTATCTCCTCCCTGTTTTTCTCAGCACCATACCAAGATTTCGTTGTGCGATCTTGCACTTTTTATGCTACCAATTTTACATCATCCTCTGTAAGTGTAAGTTGAGGAAATTCCTTGTGTGCCTTCATTTTCGTGCGTTGTTCTGTTGTATGCAACATTGTTCTTTTCATTGGCAATGTCTCTGTCTATGGGGTTGGAACTGGTATATCTATATCTGGGACATTTCCACCTCCTATTTCCTCTGATATAGGAATATTGATATCATTCTTCGCTCCTCGATTTGGTTCTTCTATGCGCTCCTTTTCTTAGGTTGAAGCCTTTGGGATAGTGTTTTTCTATCTTGGCTTTCTTGTTGTTGTGCTACCCCTTGTTTCTCTTTTTCTCTCTTTCTTTTTTCTTGTGTTTGTTGCTGGGCTAGTTGACTACTATGAAGGACCAACCTCTACTTGTTGTTTATATTTTGGTACTTTCTTTGGATTACTAGCACCTTCCACTCTTCAGGACAATCCTTCATATCCCACAACACTTGTTCGCCAGTGACACAGTATCTCAACTGCAACCATTCCATTTTAGGATCCCTCTTAGCGTGGATCCACATGTTATGTATTGAATATTGAAAGTTAGATATTCCTTGATTCTCTCCCACAACTTCCGGTGGTATTCTCCATGTGTTTTTCAGATTATCCTACATCTCATCATAGAGCATGAAGAACATTCTAGATTTCGCCTTCATTTTCTTTGCATCTGAAGTATGCCATAAGGTTGTGTATTTTGTTGCGCGACATATCCCTAGCCTCAGCTAAAATCCATTGTACTTTGGTTCTCCCTGTCCAACCAGTGCTATCAGTATGATTAGCCATGAATAATGAAATTATGGACCCAGGTCCTGTGCATCATTGCAATTATCCAAAAATAAGTTTAATGGATATGGCTCCCAACTAAGTAGACTTCCCTTTGCACATTGTGCAACTGTTTCTATTACACCTGCAGGGGCTTCTTCTTTGAGACATTTTCTCAATATTTTTCATGCCATCTGTTTAATCGCAAACTTATTTGTTGGTTCATTTACTTGCCTAATAACCATTCGCATGGATCCTCTGTCAGTCCCATATTTTTTCTTTATCTTGTCTTCCATGGATTTTTCTTTTTTTTTATCATCCAAGTGTTGCTCTGGTTTTTCTCCATCTGTTGGTAATCTTTTTATTTATGCAATCAGTTCCACATATATGGATATAGACCTATCCATCCATAAGATTCCTCCATGTACCAATTCTAGTATTTTTTTGACACATGCATCCACATCCTTTCCTCTCCCAAAGTTAGGAATCCCCAACAGGTTCATAATTCCTATGTTGTATAGCCCTACAATCCATTACTTTGGTTCCAGTATGGTATCTTCTAATGGACCTTCTCCCTTAATTTCCATGTAGACTTGTTGTGCAAACTCAAGATACTTCCCCATGTATGTAACATCATGATCAACATACTTCAGCTTATTCACAAATCCTAACATGTCATCATTTACTTTAACTCCTTCAGGTATCTGCAGCAATGAAAATGTGATTTCGTCCTACTTGCTAGGTTTTCTTGGCACTGCAGGTTTTTCCCTTGTCTTATTTTTCCCTGTTGATGGCCTTGTTATTTCCACTGGGTTCTCTTCCTCATCTTCTTTAGTGTCTAATTTTTTGTGTTCTTTAATATCCTCAACCTGCACTTGTTCCTCTAACTGCTATGCTAACTCTACTACTTGGTGTTGTACTTCATTAGACTTTGTCCATTCATCATCTTCCTCATTCAATTGTTCAAGTGGTTGTGCTTCTCCTAACCTTCTTTGTTGCGTGGGGTTTTCTTCTATCCTAGGGTTTTGTTGTTCATTCCATGGGTCTATATCCATTTCTTTTGTTGTCGCCATATTTTGTTGTTCTTGTTATTCTATGATAGTGGGACTAGCCGGTTCGATGACTGGAGATGGAATTGCATCCACATCCACCAATTATTCCACTTGATTTGATTTTTCTCCATCGATTGATATGCCTTGTTCAATCCTCACAACACTTCACATTTTCCTTGTGACCCAGCTGGGATCTCCAAGCTTCGAGGGTGTCATTTTGCTAAATCTGAAAGCGGTTTATCTGAATCGTAATTGAACATCTCGGAATCACCTTCTTGCACGACGTTTTCTCCCTTGGATATTGTTTTTATAAAGTCACAATGTGTCTTCTCCATTCGTGTTTTCTGATTTTATAGATCATGCCATAAATGTTGTGTCCCACCACAATTTTCCGATCACCACTTTTTCTTTTTCCAATTGTTTTCTATATCTGCGCGTTGCTTTTTCTTTCTCGACACATTTCTCTGGTGTGCAATGTATTCAGTTTCTTTCATACCAATTACTCTATGTTGTGCAATGTACTATTTATCCATCTACTGCATAATTTTGTATTTTTCTTATTTTTCTATTTTTTTTCCATCTCCTACTATATACACTATGTACAATTGTTATTTTTTGTGCTACATCTACTAAGGGTTACTGGTTCGAATGTCCCTATACAGTTTCAATCGACTTCCATTAACCAATCCTTGAATGCCTTTGCCTACTAGATTCTGCAACTCCACGACACCTCCATCTGTTATAGATTTTATCTTATATGGCCCTATACAATGCATTCTGAATTTTCCTAGGTGTTGTAAGTATTTGTTGTCTTAGAGAAGAACCATATCTCCTTCCTTCAATTTTTTCTTTTTAATGTGTCTATCATGCCAAGTTTTATCTTTGGATTTTTGTACTTCCTAATGGAAACCAACCATAATCATGTCTTCTTCTAGTTCTATGAGTTGAGACAATCTTTCTTGAGTTACACCTCTTTATGTCATGTTTGTAATCACTACAATGTGTAGACTAGGTATATTTTTTTCTAAAGGGACTACTGCTTCCTGACCGTAAACCAATCTGAAAGGTGTCTTCCCTATGAGTTTCTTGTATGCGGTTCTATAAGCCCATAATACCGTTGGTATCTTCAGATCCCAATCATCCTTGTTTACATTGCAAATTTTAGCTAAGGTGTTCTCCAATATATTATTAAATGTTTCCATTGTTCCATTATCCCGAGGATGGTATGTAGTTCTCTTCTAATGGTGTATTTCAAATTATTCAGTCACTGCTTGAATGGTGTTATTGATAAAATGAGTTCTTTGACCACTCATAATAATTCTAGGGCATCCAAATCTTGTAATTACTTGTTCAAATAGGAAGTATTTTGTAGTTTATTCTCTACAATCTTTTACTTGTGTTGCTTCATCCCATGTGGTTAAATATATTTTCATTGTAATGATGTACCCTTTTCCTAATCTTCTATATGGTGGATTGATTGGTCCTACAAAGTCTACTTCCCACTTGTCAAACACTTTAAGGGTTACCTGAGGTTTTAGGGGCATATCATCCCTCCTAGATGGATTTCCTACCCTCTGTCAATCATCACAAGTCTGGTAATACTCCTTTGCATATTTAGAAACTGTTGGCCACCATAGTCCTGTACATAGTATATTTTGCACAATGGTTTTTCCTGCATAGTTTCCTCCAACTATTCCTTCATGTGCTTCTACTAAAATGATGGGACGTTCATGTTCCATGCGACATCTCCTTAGAATATTATATGCACCTAATTTATACAAGTGTCTCTCAATGATTTGGTAATCTACAGCTCTAAACACCAAATTCTTCTTCTGCACAGTGTTGTATTCCTTTGGGGAAAATCCTATACTAAAAAAATCAATAACATCATAAAACTATTCATCAACAATATGCACTAAAAATAGTTGTGCATCTAGAAAATTTCCCTCCAAGTTGCTTGGTTCCTCTCCATTGGTTATCTTGGACAAATGATTTGGCTTGCATTCAATCTTCCAAGTTTCACTACTACTTAAAAATAAAACTCTTGAAATAAAAACAACCAAATATACAGATTCTCCCCCACAACATTGGCTTGTTGACCAGGTATCTGAGAGCAGGGTGATTTGTGAACATTTTAAAATGTTGGCCTAATAAATAATTTATGAACATTTGTAATGCATATACCATAGCCAAACTTTCTCTCTCTTTTGTATTATAGTTTTGTTCTGATTTTGAGAGTTTCTTACTTGCAAATGCTATTGGGTGATCTATGTTACCTTCTCCTGGTTGCTTTAGTACTGCTCCAAGTGATATTGAAGAGGCATCCACATGAACATGAAACTCTTTTGACCAATTTGGAAACACCAGAATTGGTGTTGTAACCATTTTCTCTTTTAAGATGTCCAAACTTTGTTGGCACTCATAATTCCATTGAAACTTGATATCCTTCTTTAGCAGTTTCTCCATGGGCACAGTAATCTGTGTGTATCTTTTTATGAAATATATATAGTATCATGTATGACCTCGTGCATATATTAATTGGCACACTGAGTTAGGTGGTTGTAAATTAACAATGACAATAATATTTCCAGGGTCAACCAACATATTCTATTTACAAACCACATGCCCTAGAAAAATTCCAAATTGTGCGTTGAATATGCATTTTTTTAATGTTCAAAGAAATTTGACATTTTCTATGCCTATATAGCATTAATATTAAAACTTCAACATGATCTTTCATTAAGATAAATATTGTCCAATCATCTAGAGAAACCACCAAAAATTTATGTATAAAATCTTTGAATGAAGCTACCACTACTCTTGAAAAAATAGCAGGGGAATTTTTCAATCCAAAGGGAATCATTGTGAATTGATATGACCCCTATTCTATGGAAAATGTAGTCTTATGACGATCCTCTGGTGCTATTCTAATTTGGTGATACCCTGAAAATCCATCAGTAAATGAGTATGTTTCTTGTCCTCCTACATTTTCCAATACCTCATATGTAAATGGAGTAGGGAAGGAATCATGCAAGAAGACATCATTCAACTTCCTCAAGTCTACACAGATCCTTATTCCCCCATGCTTCTTCTCCTGGACTACCATAGTGATAATCCATTCAGATTCTTCAAGAGGTTCTATTATACCATCCTCTAGAACATTTTGTCAATATCTTCCTTAACTCTATGTTTATATACTTGATTCAACATATAGGGTCTATGTCTTATTGTTTTGGCATATGGTCGTAGAGGGATTTTTATTTCTCCAAGTTCTCCTACCACCCCTTTCATTTCTGAAAACATTGCTGGAAATAGATCACTACATTCTCGCAATAATTATATTATTCTTTCCATTGTGTGGTTGTCCCAATAGTCACCAATACTTGCAATATTTAGATTCTCTTCTATTCCAATATTGACTTTATTTATCTTTAGTGGTGCAGAAAATTATTTTGACTATAATTGTGGGCCTTCTACTTCTCTTTCTCTTTCAAATTATGTTATATGAATATTGTGTGGGTTTTCTTCTACTGGGTCATCTTCTACGATGTGGTAACAATGTAACAATTGTATGACTGTTTTTCGATTGTGATTATGATGAGATGTTACAATTTCAACTTTAGGTTATTCAAAAATATTTTCTTTGATCAACTTCAGTGTTTCATCCATCACTGGATTCTCATGTTCAAATGCAAACATGATCACAAAGTTCTATTTCAAATATTTCCAATTTCCAGTTCCTATGTGAAGTTACAATTTTGTATACCAATTTCTTGGTATGCCTTCTAATTTATGGATAAAGTGATGTGACCATTCCTATGGTGGTACTAGTCTCCATTGGGTTATGCATATTTCTATATGTTCTCTGGGAAGTCCTCTTCCATTGTATTTATCCATATGTTTATTCTCCTATTATGCGCCAAATATGATGTGCAATACTTTTTTTCATTAATACCAATCATGGATATTTTCTTTGTGAGTACTCCACCAACGTGCAGGTGTTTCTTTCAAGGAAATATCTAAGACTAATAACCTTTGGCTTTCCAGGAATTCTAACTCAAACTTTGTTATAAATTATTCTGAATCATTTTGACCATAAAAATTTGGAGGTTCTCTTACCTATGTGCCAACCCATCTTAGTGTGAGCAGTATTCTTCCAAGATCTTCTAGTAGATGTCTCATGTAAGCGTTGTTTCCAATTCTCTAGTACTATGCAGAATCTAAAGCACAAGAACTGATGATTCTCCAACTAAGCACTCCATCTGATGTTGGGTTATTGTAATCTTCCTCACGCCGGTAGTTCTATAGAACTGGTTTATCTTTTCTGTGATGAAGTTATCTGTCGTTGGTTCAACATATATTACTCCTTATGAAAGATCTAATGGTGTTATGACTGTATTCTCTTGATTCAAAAATCATTTCCCTAGTCTTCAAGTTGATGATAGCTTGATTATCAAATGCCCAATCAAGTCCCAACAATGTTGGATAAGGTGTAATATTATCCACTATATCAATTACCTCAAAATATGCCATAGTGCGCACACCATCTAAATCCATTGGTATGTCTTTCAATTGACCAATTGGTATCACCCTATGTTGGTTTTCTAGTTTCAGCTGAATAGGTGAATATCCTAGTGTAGGTTCCCCCATGCATTCCCATGTTTTCTTAAGTAGAAAATTTACCTCATATCCTTAATCTAATATGATGTCACCCATGTTAAAATCTCCAATATTTTCATTTAGTATGAACTCTCTATTTGTTCTTGTCTTTCTATGGACATGATTTACTATATTTTTTTCTAGTTTTATATCTTCTTTAAGATTGCATTTTTCTAACAAATCTTGTAATATTTGTACAGATGTTTGATCACTCAATAAATTCAAGAAATACACCAGAAAGTTTCTTAGATTAATTACATTTTATAAAGGTTTTCCTTTGTTGTTATGATCATATGTATGAGGCATATCATATATTTCCCCATCATATCTTGGTTGTGAATTTGAAGTAGAAGATATATTCTCCTGCAAAATTTATTGTCTAGCCTACTTGAATGTTTCTTTTTCCTTGTGCGCATAAAATTGTTGTTGAGGTGTTGTATTATTTCTAACACACTAGTGTTAGTTTTGATTATGATTTTATGTATCTGCTCCTATTTTGGTTCCACCTCGAGTAACTATATTAATTTTTTTCCCATCATCTCTAGTTTATGTGCCAATCCATTGAACATTTTGGTTATTTTGATTCCTTTTTTCCTGCATTTTTGTCAGAATTATGGGACAGTATTCTGTAGTATTATCTGTTGCGCGATAGTACATGCATGTTGTTGGTGGTTGTGGAAAATACCTTGTATAATGTCTAGGTTGTTGACAATTGTAGCAGGTTATTGGTTCGTTGCCTCTTCCAAATCCTCCTCTTCCAAGTCCTCCTCCTCTGAATCCTCCTTTGTTTCCTTGATTGTCCTCGTGCGGTGTATTATACTGTGGTACTTGATTATATTGTGGTGGTGTTGCAAATTGTTGCGCATTATTATACTGTTGTGCATGTGGACCTATCAATAATTCAACATGCATCCTATAAGCATATAAGGTCCTTTCCTTCATAAGTTTCATGGTTCAACAATCCTTATCCTCATGTCCTACTGACTTGCAGAAATTGCAGAATGTACTTTTAGGAACTATTTGATATTTTTGCATCATTTGACAATGATAAGAATCATGGCTAAGTGTTTTACAAAGTTCACACCATAATCCTCCTGTGGGTAAGGGATTCAACAATCCTACTCCCAAATACTATGAAAATGTTGGGCACTCATTTTTTTCATGTCCTTGTGTTTTGCATAAGTTTCACCAGAAAAATTCCCTCTTTTCCTTGCCTTTGTTCTTATTCAACTTAAATGTCATATTATTGAGATCCTCTCTCAACTCTACTATATCTGGATCTGTATGTTTATATTGATTCTCTTCCAATTGTAAGGATTCTTGCAGAGCCTCGTCCTAAGTTTGGAAATTTTGTTTCCTCAATGGGTATACAAAATGTGGTTATAATGCGTTTATGAATAGTTTCCTATGTCACATGTATTTTATGGGATATTTCAACTTACCTTTCAATTGCTTGAACTTCTGATCGATTTCCAAAATCGCCTCTCCTCGCTTCTTTTTTATCTCTATCATCTCATTCATATATTGATATTTTTAAGTTGGTCACTGGAACTCATCGATTAGTTCCTTATTTACATCTATGGCGTTTTTAGGTGCTCCTTGTCGATTGTTCACTGCTAGGCTCATAAACAAGTCTAGTGTGTGGTTTCTAAATGTAATTGCAAGATAAGCCACTTTTGTGTCTTCATCTGTGATCTGTTTAGCTTCCCAAATATTTTCACAAATAAATAGATGTTTGTTTGGGTCCTCCAACCCTTCTCCATGAAATTTTGGTAAGTGAATGGTTGGATATGCTCCAACCATTGTAAAATTTGTGGTACTTCCTCTGTG
>SNQJ01S0200453.1:0-16967 GCA_010110895.2 Picea sitchensis | reverse complement strand
ATTTGTGACATTCCAACATGTGGTTATTTCCATTGCATTGTGACGTTTGGAAATATTTTCTCATTGAAAGGTTGGGCTATGTTTGTCACATTGCAACATTTGGGTTTTGTAATCACATTGTGACAATGGGCTATGTTCATCACATTGCGACAAGTAGAAATGTTTGTCACATTGGGACATCAATATATGTGCATCACATCACAACATGGTTCTATGGTTCACCACATAGCGACGACATGGAAATGTTCGAAACATTTCTACATTACAAGGTTCATCGCAATGTGACAAAGGAAAGAGTTTTGTAACATAACGAGGTTTCAACATGAACGTGACATTGTGATGTGCATGGAATAAAATGTTGGGTTTAGTGACATTGCGAGATTACATGACTATGTTTAAACATTAACTTAACTATGGTTTACTATCATTGACTCTAATGAAGAGTATGGTTTACTATGGTTCACCTTGCCCATGGTTCACTAGGCTTTTCCATGGTTGACTATGGTTAAACATGGTTGAGCTTGATGTGGACCATAGTTTAGTATGGTTGATCATGCTTCAATTTCACCATTGTTGACTATGTGTAACACAACTTACCTCCTAACTCTCACTTAGGATGGTGGGATGTAAAACTTTCCTCTTCTTCTATTCACTTCATTTAGATCAATACACTCCATAATTGGATCTTACTCGCCACGAGATTTCCAACGATTGTAATCTTTCCCATATCCAATATTCATGTAAATAGATATGACCTCACAATGTTTTTCAGATCACTACCGCATGGCCTCCACATGGCTACCTGTCACTTGTACCATCTAATATGCCATTGATGTGGCACCTACCACCTAACTCATCAAATAAACAATTTTGATCTCTCCGGAACTTTACTCATTGTCATCGGGGTTCACTTCCCATCACAGAGAAATAATTAAACATCATCCTCATGTTCCGATGATGAATTATGATGGGTCCAATCTCCATATTAGACGAATATCGTTCCTTGACATATGATGGCTCTAATCGTGTCAATGCCATAAAATTACTCGATGTTTAATGCATGTCCTTTGAAAATATTCTAAGGAAATCGAGTGGGACCTATGGAAATCTACGAATGAGATTATATCTCTCCCATTCATTGATCAACGATCCTCGTCTAACCTTGTAAATTTCTTCGTCATCATTGCCAAAGTGCACTCACTTCAAATTTTAAGTCTAATCTCTACCATCTACTCCCAATGATCACTTTGGCCATATCTAACGATGATCATGCCAACCCCATAAATGGTCAATATCTAACCTTCGAGTTCTCTCGGGGTGATGGTTGATGTTCTTGGTCCCCATTTTCTCAAAGAATATTGAATGGTTGTGATATGTTCTTCCTTCTTATGAGATATCGATGACTACCATGTATTTATTCGTAGTCGGCTCGTTGCTCCAAACTCCTTGAGACTATCGAGTAATATTCTCCCAACCAAACTAAGCTTGACGTCAATGGCCCAGATTATTCCCTTCTAGCCTCCATCCAATCAATGCCTCCTATACTCTAAGGCCTTCCTTCAAAAAAATGGATCTCCCAGATCCAACGGTGAGGATGAATCCTCTGATAGATCTAAGGTCTGTGGTCTCTTTTCATCATCATCGAAATTCCACACTCCAATTATTGGTCACCTTCAAGGACCTTTCTCCCAATGAATGGATCATATACACTTGTTGTAACAAATCGATGGCTAAGAGTCATTTTGACTCAAAACAAAGTTATTCATGAGGAAAATAGTCTGACTCGGGACTTAGTGAATTATGGATTCTAATAGGCCAACCCCCTAAGTTTTGTCAGATCCTCAAGGGTTCATAAATTGATCTAATACCTTCATGGTCCTTCTTACTTCATCGTAAGTGAATTTCTTACATATCTTGCAAGATTTCCACTTAAGAATATGATTTTCTAACAAGAATTGGGGATTCCTTCTCTACCCCGAACTTCACAAAGACCAGGGCACTCCTGACATCTCCCAAATGAAGTTATCATCCATATCTTACAAAATTTCCCCTCAACTTCAATATCTTCAAGGACAAAAGTTATTCTTTATAGACTCAACTTCATGAATTAAAAAAAATTATATAGTGAAGACAAACAAGAACACTCCATTGTAGATAGGATTTCAATTCATCATTCAGACAAATTCATATTTTCCATTATCAAAGAAAACCATATATTCACATCATTACTATGCATTAATAGTACAGTTGGATATTTATTTGTTTGGGGAAAATATCAACGGCCAAATAAATGAGAGAGGGCGCCTTTCCTCCCAACATTAGGCCATACTACAGAGTTCCTTCCTATAGTATGCATCCCTCGTTCCAGACCATGCCATCAGAAGGGAATGATTAAGCCGGTCTTGAATATCAGATGGTCCAGTAAGGTTATTCTCCTTCCTCCATCACAATAATAGAAGTTACTCCCTTCCCACTAAGCTTATGGATTCCACAAGTTTATCAGGTAGCTTATCAATTGGATTTCCTCTGCACAAGGGAGTCCCTTCTCTTATATACGCTTTGTCGACAACCTCCCCTTACCAGTGTCAGGTTTTGTCTAGTAAGTACCAAATTGTGGGCCTTTATCTCTCCATTTTGGATCCAGTTCTTCTCTGTTTTAGGGTGATCATCATCAAATTGGACGAGATTCCTATTTTCTTCAAGGAAATCTCTCATCTTTCTTCTTCTCTTCAATATGAACCAATGAATGTCTATGTTCTCTATGCCATTAATCGGTGAGCTCACTGCTCACTTACTCTCTCTCAGAGTACTCCCTCCTCTACTTTGCATGCTCTTCACTTTCTTGCACCACTCTTGGTGACCGATTGTTCTCTTTCAGGATCCCTTATGTGCATGTGTTCCTCATTCTCCTCTTCTCTGGTGGTATTTTTCCACCTTTTTCCTCTTCTTCCACCAATCCCTTGGGATTCCTGTGGCTTCCAGTAGACATGACCTACTATTATGGGGTCATAATTCCTGAAGGGGAAATTTGTGGTGTCCTATAATTAGGACATTCAATTGACCATTTTCCTTCTTCAAGATACCAAACTGTCAACAGTTATGAACTGCTTCAACCACCTATCTGACTTCCATTACTAGTCACATGGCTCCATACCTATCTAGGCATGTTGGTAGGTGTATGCTCATATTTATAATTATAGGAAAGATTTCTAATAAATATTCCTATTTTCTTCACTAAAACATATTAGCTCCGCCTCAACTATTTACTTCATCAATTCCACATGTGATATCATGGCTAGTACTCTCAAGGATTTTTCTCTCCTTAGTCAGTTGTCTAGTGTTTTCGTTAATCAAATAAATATTACAAGCTTCATAAACATAATCATATGAAGTCTTAAGCATAATTACATTCATGGGAGAAAATAGGGTGTTACATTCCCCTCCCCCTTAAGGAAACACCATCTTCGGTGTTTAAAACACCATGTATATACAATTATTCAGGAAACAATAATGGGTATTCCAATATTATGGCATCTTCCAGCTCCCATGTAGCCTCATCTACTCCAAAATGCCTCCATCGCACCTTGACCTGCATGATGGTTCAAGTCTGGAGCATTGTTTCTCTCATGTCCAGGATGCATTGTGGTTCAGGTTGGAACTCTCTCTCTTCTTCCACCTCTATCACAATCCAATCAATAACATGATTAGGGTCATGAACATATTTCTTTAATAAATACACATGAAACACATTATGAGATTTAACAGTAGGCGGTAATGAAAGATGGTATGCTACTAGTCCCACTCTCTCCAAGAATTTCAATGGTCCACAATAGTGGGGTTCCAATTTAGCACACAGTCACATTGTCATGGAACTTCTCTTGGGTTTCACTCAGAGATACACATGATCCCCCACTTTTAATTCTCTATGAGTTCTCTTGTTTTCTGTATAGCTCTTTTTTCTATGTTGAGGTAGATTTAGATTCTTCCTTATCTTAATCATTACATGTTCCATTTCCCTCAACAAATCTGCTCGAGTTGTGATTCTATCCACTGGACTATCACAATTGATTGTAAATATACACTTTATTCCATATATAACCTTAAATGTGCTCATCTTCAATGATTCATAATAACCATTGTCGTAGGAGAACTCTACCAGGGGTAAATATTCTTCCCACTTCTTGGGATGAAGCATAACATGCATCCTCAACATGTTCTCTAGCACTCTTTTTACTCTTTAGGTATGACCATATGTTTGAGTATGGTGGTCCATGATAAATGCCAAGCATTTTCTCAATCCTGCAAACAAGATTTTCCAAAAATGTGAGGTGAACTTAACATCTCTATCCGAGATTATGGTTTTGTGCAGACCGTGCAATTTGGAAATTTATTTTATAAAAACATTAGCAACATCTATGGCCTTAAAAGTAGACATAATAGGAATAAACTGATTTTTTTTTCTCATCTTATCTACTAAAACCATGATTTTTTCATGTTTCTTTATTTTCTTTAGAAAACTGGTGATAAAGTCCATGGAAATTGTCTCACTTTTCCACTCTAGAATTTACAAAGGCTGCAATAGAACTATAGGGTGTTTGTGCTCAATCTTCACCTATTGGCACTCTAAACATTTATCAATGTACTCGACAATGTTCTGCTTCATTCCAGGCCAGTAATACAACTTCCTTATTGTTGTTACCATATTTTGATAACTAGGGTGACCTACATAAGGTATCCTATGGAACCCATCCATAACCAGATGTCTCAACTCTATTGAATTAGGCACATACATCATGTTTTTATACAATAACAACTCATAAACTAAAATATGATATCCCAAGTTGTATTTTATCTCCTTGGGTTCCTATTTCAACCCTCTGTTCACATGATTGAAGAACTCATATCCTTTCTAGAGGGTTTTAATCCTCTACTTGATCTCAGGCTCTCTGACACTTGTTGGTGCTAAGTGTATAGTCTGTACACTCTAGCTAAGTTTATCTACTACATTATTCTACTTTCCTTTAATGTGTTTGATTTCAAAATAAGACTCGTTGATTAGTGCCATCCACTTGGTTTTTCTAGCACTCAACCTTGGTTGGTGGAATAGATACTAAAAACCATAGTGGTCTATCATAAAAAAAAACCTTCTTCCAAGAAAGTAGTGTCTCCACATCTTCAATGCATGCACTATCATTGCAAGCTCTAGATCATGAGTGGCATACTTTTTCTCATGCTCATTTAGCTTTCATGATTCATAAAAAATCAATTTTCCTTTTTACATAAGAACCATGTTGAGTCCTTATTTTTAAGCATTGGTGAAAACCGAGAAATCCTTTTCAGGGTTCGTAATCTTCAGAACAAGAGAATTAGTCAAAAGATACTTCAACTACTAAAAGATAGCCTCACACTCTAATGATGATACAAATTGTTCCCCTTTATTTATAATGAGGTAATGGGATTAACTATCTTGTAAAATCCCCTTATAAACCTTTTGTAATACCCAACCAATCCCATGAAATATCTTACGTCTATCACATTCCTGGGGGTAGGCCAATCCATGATTTCCTTGATATTTTCAGGATCTACTACCACTCATTGTACTAAGATTATGTGGCCTAAATATTGGATTTCCTTTTTAAATAAATCACACTTGCTCAACCTAGAATATAGCTTTTTCTCTCTTAGAACTTGCAACACCATCCTGAGATGTTTTTCATTCTCTTCTCTAGTCTTGGAATAACCAAAATATCGTCCAAAAAAACCAAGACAAACTTTTCTAGATACTTATTGAGCACACTATTCATCAAGCACATGAAAGTGGTTGGTGCATTCATAAGTCCAAATGGAACTACTACAAAATCATAGTGTCCATACCTCATTCCAAAGGTTGTCTTGTGGATATCCTCATCCTTAATTCTGACTTGGTGATATCCAAAACTTAAGTCAATCTTTGAAAAGACTGCAACTCCTATGAACTTATTAAAGATATCATCAATCATGGGTACAAGATACTTGCTCTTGATGGTAATATTGTTCAACTTCCTATAGTCAATACACAATCTCAATTTTCCATCCTTCTTCTTTACAAACAAGGTTGGTGCTCCCCATGGGGATACACTCAGCCTGATGTAGCCTTTATCCAACATTTCCTCTAGTTGTACCTTCATCTCCACCAACTCTAGTGTACTCATCATATAGGGTACTTTTGATGTTGGTACCATTCCAAGTATGAGATCTATCGAAAAATCAAGATATCTCTTTGGAGGTAATCCAGGTACCCCTTCTGGAAGTACATCCTTAAATTACCATAGCACATGGTGATATTCATCTTTCAACTCCTTTCTCTTTTCCAATTTAAGCACCTATATATCATGCAAGGGACACCCCTTTTGACCTAACTTATTAAGATGCAATGTTGATATCTTCCTTACTGATACTAGCTTCCAAATTCCTTGAAGAACTCTTGCATTTCCTTCTTCATTTTCACATTCTAGAGTTTTTTCGTAACAATTCATATTTTCCATGTGGGAAGCTAACCAATCCATGCCTAGAAGCACATCATATGATCCTAGGGGTAGGATATTCAATGTTTCTCACATACTCATTCTACTTATCTCAAATGGACAAGATTTTATGACCTCGACCACTTTTCTCTTAGCTCATGTGGATAATTGAACCAACCATGATTTTGCATGTTTCTTACTATGTACGGAACATGCTTCAACAATTTTTGATGAGACATAACAAATATTAGCTCCAGGGTCAATTAAAATAGAAATGGGTTGTTTGGCAATTATACCTTCCACCTCCACTACAGAAATTTGGTAGTATGCTTGTTGATTATCCACAGTTTCATATATCCTTGGCACACTTATGGCCACATCATTGACTGTAGTTGCTTCTTGTACGTGGTACACTTTTTTATTGTCATGTTATCTGTGAGGGAAATCCATCAACAAGTGTGGTTCTCCACAACCCCAACATTGTAGAGGTCCATTTTTTGCTTCCTCTACTCTTTCTCTTGATTTCTCTGCTAGCTTATTTCCACTCTGACATGGAAAATTATGTTGATGCACACTTCTACTTGGTTGACCAAATTTTCCACCCTTCCTTTAATTATCATATGGAAAGGACTTGAATCCCTTCTTCTGGAATCAACCCTTATCCTTTCTTTTCCATTCCTTAGAAGGATCTTCCTTGTGCCTAGATTGATCATAACAACACTTGACCTTCCTTATAGTGTCCTCCAACGTCTTTGGATTATCAAATTTAATTATATCTTAAATTCATCGTCGAGGTTCACTTCCCCTCACAGAGACATAATTCATCCCCATCCTCATGCTCTGACAACAAATTCTGATGGGTCCAATATTCAAATTCAACAGTTCTCGGTCCTTGACATCTGATGTCTCTAATAATGTCGATTCCATAAAATTACTTGATGTTTAAGGCCTATCCTTTGAAACTATTATAAGGAAATCAGGTGGGACCTACGACAATCTACGACTGATATTCTACCTCACATGTTCACCAATCAACGATCCTCATCTAACCTTGTAAATTTATTTGTCATCATCGCCAAAGTGCACTCACTTCAACTCTCGACCATCTAGTCTCGATGATCACTTCGGCCATATATAATGGTAATCGTGAAAACCCCATCAACTGTCAATATCTAACCTTTGAGTTCTATCTAGGTGATGGTTTATTCTGATATATTGATAGCTCTCATGTATTTCTTCGTCATTGGATAATTTCTCCAACCTCCTTGAGACTATTGACTACTATTCTCCCGATGAAACTAAGATTGATGTCAACAACCTAGATTCTTCCCTTCTAGCCTTCGTCTAATCAATGGCTCCTATACTCTCGGGCCTTCCTTCAAAAAAATGGATCTCGTAGATCCAATAGTGAGGATCAATCCTTTGATGGATCTAAGGTTTGTGGTCTCTTTTCATCATCGTCGGAGTTCCTTGCTCCAACTCTTGGTCACTTCAAGGAACTTGCTCCCAACAAATGGATCAAGTTCACTTACTGCAACGAATCAAAATATACGAGTTGTTTTGACTCAAAACATAGTTATTCGTCAGGAAAACAGTATGACTCAATACTTAGTCAATTTCGGGTTCTAATAGGCCAATCCCCTAAGGTTTTTGAGATCCTAAAGGGTTCATAAACCACTCTAATACTCTCATGGTACTTTCGACTTCATCATAATTTAATTTCTTGCATATCTTGCAATATTTCCTCTTAATAATAGGAGGTTTTAATAGGACTTGGGGATTCCTACTCTACCCAGAACTTCATAGAGACCAGGGCACTCTCGCCATCTCTGAAATCAAGTTGTTATCCATATATTGAAAAATTTCCTCTCAAAGCTTCAATTTCTTCAAGGATACAGGCCATCCTTGTTGGACTCAAATTCGTGAATTAACAAAATTTAAATAGTGAATGAAAACAAGCACATGCCACTGTACACAAGATTTCAATTCATCATTCACATATATTCATATTTTCCATTAAGCCATAAAATCATACATTCACAACATTACTATGCATTAATAGTCAAGTTGGATACTTATATGTTTGGGGAAAATATCAACATCCAACTAACTAAGAGAGGATACCTTTACTCCCAACCTTGCACTGTATTGTAGAATGCCTTACTACAATATGCCACTCCCATGCCAAGCCATGATATCACAAGGGAATGATTCAGTTGGTCTTCAAGCTCAGATGATCCAAGCAGGCTACTCTCCTTCCTCCACCGACAACAACAAAAGTTACCCCCTTCCCACTGAACTCAAGGATTCCACGGGTTTATAAAGTATTTTATCAACTGGATTTCCTATGCACAAGGGAGTCCCTTCTCTGTTATATAGTTCCTTGACAACCTCCCCTTACCAATGTCAGTTTCTATTTAGTAAGTACCAAGTTGCGGCCCTTTATCGCCCCAGTATGGACTCTTGTCTTCTCTGTTTTAGGTTGATCATCATCAAATTGGATGAGATTCCTATTTTCTTCAAGGAAAGCTCTCCACTTTCTTATTCTCTTGAATTTGTGCCAATGAATGTCTATGTTCACTACACTCTTAATTGGTGATCTCGTTGCTCACTTACTCTCTCTCAAAGTATTACCTCTTGTTCTCTACATGCTCTACTCTTTCATGCACCACTATTGGTGACTAATTATTCTCTCTGAATCTCCCTTTTGCGCGTGTGTTCCTAGTTCTCCTCTTCTCTGGTGGTGTTTTTGCACCTTTGGCCTCTTCTTCCACTAGTCCCTCGGGATTCCTGTGGCTTCCTGCATACTCTACCTACTATTTTGTGGTCTGAATTCCTGAAGGGGAAGTCTGTGGTGTCATGTCATTGGGTCATTTAGTTGACCCTTTTCCTTCTTCAAGAGACCAAACTGTCAACAATTATTAAGTACTTCAACCACCTATCTGAATTCCATTACTAGTCATGAGGCTTCATATTGATCTAAGAATGTTGGCAGGTGTATGCTCATATTTATAAGTATAGTAAATCTTGCTAAGAAATCTTCATATTTTCTTCACTGAAACATCTCAACTCCACCTCACCTTTCTATTTCATCAATTCCACCTATGATATCATGGCTAGTACTCTCAAGGATTATTCTCTCAGTCTGTTTTCTGGTGTTTTCATTAATCAAACCATGATTACAAGATTCATAAAAATAATCATATGAAGTCATAAGCATAATTACATTCATGGGGTAAAATAGGGTGTTACACTATGGTTTTCCATGACCATGGTTGAATATGGTTGACCAGGTTTGAATATGGGTGACCACGCCCATGAATGACCTTCAAAGACCATGTGGAGTTGATTATGGTTGACCATGTTGATTATGTTTAACCATGGTTTACTATGGAACTATTGCATTGCAATGTTGATCACGTTTTGTTCGTCAGATTGTGACATCAGGTTTTTTTCATCACATGACATCAAAAGGTTATGGTCATGATATTACGATGTAGGGTTTTCTTTTGTCGCAATATGGCGTTGGAATAGGTTTCGCATTATGACATTGGGTTATGTTCATGGCATTGCGACATCGATAAATGTTCATCTCATTACAATGTTGGGATATGTTTATTACATTGCAGCATTGGATTGTGCACATCACATTGCGAAAATGGGTTATGTTCGTCACATTGCGACGATCAGAAATGTTTGTAACATTGTGATGTCAATATATATGTGTGTGTGTGTGTGTGTCACATTGCAACTATGAGGATATGTTTCTCACATTATGACGACGAGTCTATGTTCGTCATATTGTGACAATGAGGATTTGATCGTCACATTTAGCAATGACAAGGCTATGTTTGTCAATAAAATCGTGATAGAGACTTATTTATTACATATGTTTCTTTCACAATGTTCGTCACATTGCGACGATGAGACTATGTTTAAAAAAAACTAAAAAAATAGTTTATAAAAGCTAAAAATAAAGTTTATAAAAACTAAAAATATAGTTCATCAGATTGCGATGATGAGACTATGTTTCTTTCAAAAGAAAATGTTCATAATATTGTGACGATGAGTCTATGTTCGTCATATTGCAATGACCAGACTATGTTCATCACATTGTGACGACGAGACTATGTTTCTTTCATGATGACAACGACAAGGCTATGTTCATCATATGTTTGTATACCAAGGATCCAATGTTATGTTCGTCACATTGATACATTTGGAAATGTTTGTCACATTGTGACGTTAGGATATGTGTGTAACATTGGGAATGTTTATCATAATATGAAAAGGGGTTATGTTCATCACATTGGGAAGTTTGGAAATGTTTGTCACATTATGATGTTAGGATATGTGTGTAACATTAGGAATGTTTGTTGCAATCTGACAAGGGGTTATGTTCATCACATTGGGAAATTTGGAAATATTTGTCATGTTGTGATGTTAGGATATGTGCATAACATTGTGATGTGAGGATATGTTCTTCAAAATGTGACGATAGGGATATGTTTGTCAAATTGCGATATCTATTAATTATCATCATGTTGCAACCTTACTATGTTTGTCAGATTGCAACATTACTATGTTCATCACACTGCGACGTTACAATGTAGGTTTTTGTATGTCACATTGCAATGTAGAGTTTTATACGTCGCATTACAATGGTGGGTTTTGTACGTCATATTGTGACGTTGGCATATGTTTGTCAGATTGTGACATGGAGAAATGTCTGTGACATTATGACATAATGTTATGTTGTACTACATCACAGTTACTTTATGTTGGATCCGAGGTAATTTTAAAATTTATCATAGTTTATTATACCATAGGTAGTTTATGTTGGATCATACACAATTCAAAATTTCATCATTGTTTATTGGATAGAAGGAAAATTCAAAATTTATCATTGTTTAAGATATTTATATGAAATAGGGGAGGCAGGTGCGAGGGAGGGGTCGGGGGGGGGTGGTTCTCTTCGAACCCAAAGAAAATGAATCTTGAACTACTATTGGAATATAGGGAAGGAAACCAATAATAAAGAAGAGGCTTATGCCATTCTAAAAGGTCTTCAATTGGAAAACCAGAGACAAATTCAAAATTTGAACGTACTAGGAGATTCGAAGAAAAACATAAGAATGAAGATCTCGGGCTCCGAGCCTAAAAATATGAGTCTAAAAATGGTAATAGACAAAATTTGCCTCTCCAAGAGGAATTTAAAGACCAATTTCTTCCACGTCCTTAGATGAAATAATGTTGAAGCAAACAAAATGGTCAATTTGGCCATCGAGAAACCACTCAAAATGTTAGGTGTGGAGGATGAGGAATGTTTAACCCCCCTCATGTAATGATAGTCTCCCATAAGACCAAGACCCAATGTGCTAAGGGGATGGGAGAGGACATGTGTAGCTCCATCACGATCCTCAATAGGTGGAGGCTGCAGCTGGCAGGAGTAATGGAACAATCTCTTCATCAGGGATAACATCATGCTAACGGGAATTGTTACGATCACTTCATCATGGCATGGGATGGTTTTATCGTCTGTCCAGCCGATTTGATGGGTAACAAGCAGGCGAACCCTCTGGATCATATGGGCCGAGAGTTCCATATTACTAACACAACGTGGAATATTTAGGATGACGATGGGTTCAGTCCTTGGATCAGGTCAATGAAGGGTCTAAGTAGAATGTTTCAGGTAGATTCTGAGATTTGGGTACTCTCCATTCTGTATGAAATGAATTATTCAGTGATTGTTTCTTAGGGAGTTTTATCTCAACGCTTTTGGGAAGTCTCTCTTTTTTGGTTCTCTCTAATTTTCCTTGAGATTACTCTGAACTTTGATCCCCTCGAATTCTCTTCTGCACCCTTTCCGAGCCACCTCGCTCGGATTTTCTCAATGTGGCTACATCTGGGCTTATCCTTTCCCCCTTCCAAGTCTGGGACATTTGTCTTCTCTTCGGCCTGTGGCTGGAGCACCCTCCCTTACCTCTTGCAAAGTCACCTCCCTCTTAGCTTCATGGACAACAGGACGAAGTCACATAAAGAGACAAGGTACACAAACTTGCAGGATTTTTTCGCAGGTCAAGATCAACAAGACTCAGAAAAATATTGTGCAGGGTGTCAAAGGATGAGAATTCATATGGGATAAATCCACTCCACATTGACCTTTGACATTGAAACTCTCTCTCAACACAGGAACCTCATTAAAATACTGCAAGATGAAGTATTCCCCCAGTGCAACCAAATTGAGGATTAGCGTAGTCAATTAGAGAAGATGCAAGGTCGTATGGATTAGATGGAAAGAAATTATTAGTATCCCAACACCCCAGGCAACACCCAGGAAGCTTCTATAAATCTAACTTCAGCCACAATGAATCAAGTCCCAGACCTCAATGAGCTAGCAACAGACCCAATTTGGGAGCATCATGGACATTCGAAGGTCAAAAAGGAACCGGGTAGTTGATTCTGTAATTTTCAAGTGTCATGTTTTGTTTTAGGATATACATAAATGGATTTTTTTACAGGGTGCATTATTCGAAATATAGCAGAAATGTCATAGTTAGGAAAGTTGGAAACATAGTGGACACAAATTTTGTAACACCTGACTCAATTTTCAAAGCATCTATATGTCGAAGGGCTATCATGGCCTTTTTTTGTACTACAGTGGATTTATCCACACCTTTTTAATATAAATTTCCCAGTTCTTGTTAAAATATATATATATATATATATATATATTTATATATATTATTATATGAAATATTTTGTCAAAGTCACTTGCATAAAATATTTCATCAAATTCACTAGGTTTGAATATAATAATACGAATGTTAGTCAATTCCTACTAGCTCAACCAGTTAAGGTGTGGGTTTCATTTTCTAGATGACCCGAGTTCAATACCCTTACGGTGTGTTTATTCGGGAGGAGATATCCAAAAATCAATCCACGTTAAGGGTTNTATAATAATACGAATGTTAGTCAATTCCTACTAGCTCAACCAGTTAAGGTGTGGGTTTCATTTTCTAGATGACCCGAGTTCAATACCCTTACGGTGTGTTTATTCGGGAGGAGATATCCAAAAATCAATCCACGTTAAGGGTTGGTGCGACCCAGGCCGAGTGCGATCCCGAGTGATTTTGATGGCTTAGATGCCCCTGAGTTGTGCTTTATTAGCCAATAGTTGAAATGGTGTCCCTACAAGTAACGAGCACATTTCTAACAAATATATATATATATATATATATTAATGTAAATGGAGCATTGAAGTTTTTTTCATTTTCTCAAGGTTGATTTGAGAGAAACAGTAAATGAAACTAAATCATGTACTTTGAATTATTTGATGGTCATTGTACTTAGAATTCTTTTTTTTTAATATATGATTTAACCTTATTGGTATATTGTTTTAAAATTATTAATCACTATGACAAAAATGAAATTACGTGAATATTTACATAGATTATGTGAAGAAACATGTAAACATACAATTCATGTATTTCTTGCCAACGGATGATGATGGCAACAGACCTAGACCATGGACCAAGTCATAGATTAGTAGACATGTAAGTAATAGATTAGTAGCCATGTCTTAGTTTACATTTTGAAAAATCCTTGCAACAAAAAATGCCAACCACATTTAAATGTCATTCTATAATGTATCATAGGAATATTCTTTCTATTAACCTGTAATAATTTCACTTTGTTTTCTTTTTTTGAATAAAAAAGTGGAGCCTGCTATATTAGATAGACAAAATTTATAGAGTATGCAAAAGAGTAGGTCTGGAGCCACCCAAAATGCTGCCGATTATCGGAAACCAGCATATATAGAGGGCGAGTAGCAATAACATAAAAGCATAATAACAGAGTGGCATCTGTCCTGCCCGTAGGAAACCAGGATAGATGTCAAATAGTCTAAATACACATGAAACATTAAAACTAGGAACCAAGATAGCATATAAAACTGGAAACCGAAAGATCAAAAGAAACCTAGGTGCCGGGTGACCTGTCATCCTTGCTGGTTTTCCGCGTGGTCCCTGCCAGGATGGCGAAAGCTTGCACGCAGAGGGGCCATTTCCGCTTGGCTGGCGCATTGGAAAATACGTCAAGGAGCATGTCCATGCGTTGGCCCATGAGGAGAGCTCGATATTCGAGATCCGACAGGTGCCTACGAATATCAAACATCAGAGCTAGGTGCTCATCCCAAATGAACGAATTATGCATGCTGCCACCCACGTCCTCTGTCGCTTCAGAACCCGCTTCAAACCCCTTCCGCTCCACGTTAGCCTCTGCGCCCTTCGAGCCTGCGTCGATCGCCTGTGCACCTTGGCAACTGCAAGTGTCATCCCCAGGCCAGGGAATTTCCTCCACGATACAGCCTGGGGTGTCATCTAGCAGGGTCGGAGTGGGTTTGCGGGCCTCCAGGTGGGTCGCCTCTCGAGTCTGCACGAAAATCGACAGGTCCGCTAAGGACAGGTCTTCAACCACAATACAGGGGGGAAACTCCTCCTCAGGACCATATTTCTGCAAAGCTTCCGGTGCGTTCCCTTTAACGTTTCGACTGCATCCAACTCCAAGCTCAGCCATGATGGCGAGTCGCGCCCGTCTTTCAGCCCTGGTTTTCTTTCTAAGAATGGACGTCGCTAGTGCCAAGGCACGTTCCAACTGTTCCTTACAACGCCTCTGTTCCTTTTGGGCCTCCCAAGCCGCGCCACGGCGAGGTCTGCCTCGATTTCGGGCCATGAAGAAGGAGCAGGGCAAGTGCAGGTGAAGGCCAATTGACCAGGGGCAGAGCGTATGCAAATGAAAGTTAAGGTGCGAAGCACAGGCGAGCGTGCTCTATCTCATGGCAGTCAGAAAGAGAAGCAGCGAAAAAGCTGGACTGCACCAGAGCAACCGGGCTGTAAGAAAAATGCAAAGTCGCACCAGAGCGTCACGATGGATACTAGACACGATGAGAATTGGGCCGCACCCGAGCATCCAGGCAGAACTCGGAGCCGAGGTGAGTGCAGTCCCGCCTTGTCCGGGCAAACTGAAATCCAAGTGATCTAGAGCCGGGGCCATCCTCCTTCCTTTAACTCTCGCCATCCCGGGTACACTGCAATTGTAAATGCTCGCTCGCGAGAAGGGTCTCTCCGTCCTGCCACTGCAACTATATCCGTCCCCCATGGTTAATACAGGCGCGTGGGTGGCTTCAAGTGGCATTTATGCCTGGGCCGAGTGGAAATCCACCTGTAGCCCCTGAGCGACGTGTCACCCCATCCGGGGCATAATAATTTCACTTTCAATTAAACGAATTGATGTAATAATTATTTGTTTGTACAAAATAATTCTATTTGGTTTGTAATAAACTTTTCATTATAATCTTAGAAAATATAACTTAAAAAATTATATTCTTTTTATTTTCAACCATCATATATATATATATATATAGAATTGAATGCATCATAAATGCATATCATTTATGTTGGATCGGGGGTAATTAAAAAATCATCATAAATATAAACACACCATGTATATAATGAGTTAAACTTAGCATATAAAAATATCAATTAAATGGATCATAAACGCATATAAAAAATCAAAAGTTCATGCTTTTGCACTAATAAATTTAACTAGGGTTTTGTAGGTACATATCAAAAATTTGTGCTTACACCTTTAAAGTAGCACAATCAACCACTACAATTTTGATATGTTCCTTCTTCAAATTCATGGCATCGTTAACTCCATCTCTAATCATTCCACATACATATTTCATCTCTTGAAGTCGCTTCATTATCTTGTATTTGTTCTCTAAGATGATATCGATACATCTTATAAGCGATGCAATAAATCATTAAATCTTATAAATGGTGATGAAATGCTTGTAAATTAAAGTACTTTTGTTAAAAATTTAAATATTGAGCACCTAGAAATACTCCATCAAATCCATTAGTTTTCTCGATCATTTCATCAACAGGAATTGCTCCAAAATTGGCATCCTTTTTTTTCCAAGCAAAGAAGAAGAGGGATACATATTCACACTCATTCCAAGTCTTTTCCCCATCTCTTTCTCAATATCTAGCTGGGCACCTAATTTATATAGCAATAACCATAAGGTTTCACATGGATATTTAAGATGTTATAGAAATAAATAAAAAATTAGTTGTATATTTAGTAGCATTTCCTATGATCGTATTGACATAGACACCAAGGTCGAGAGCATTGAAAATATTTTATGCATTGTCATGGCGAGGTGGGTCGATAAACACAAGAAACCAAAAAATACACTTGGTATTCCACCTACCATTGCATTTTAGGATACCTAGAATCCTCCATTACCACGTGCATGTAGAAAATGAAACGTTCGGCCAATATGATAGTATGGGTTTGTATCTATATGGAAGATATGGACAAACGTGGTGGAAATGTAAATATGACATTGTAAAGATAAAAAGTTAATGGTGAAGTAAATGTTTAATGTCAAGTAAGTTT